>JAKTUO010000068.1:0-38950 GCA_030556755.1 Nakazawaea anatomiae | reverse complement strand
AAAAAAAGTTTTCCCCCCCCCCCCCCCCCCTACATCAGTGAAACGAAGCCTTTGATACAATTGAGGTGACTGTTTTAAAATTGACATTATTTTGATACTACTGATTCTAGGAAAATGATCTGTTGTGTAATGTAAATTCCAGCAAGGGAAATAGCTCTGACCAGAAAGTGTAGGTGAGGCACCATATTATTCAAATCCAGCAGAGTTTTTGTTTTTAGAAAAGGTGGATGTTGGTTATCTTCTATGCTATCGTATTTGTTTTCATGAGCTTACCACGAGAAGTGCTTGTTGAGCGGTAGCGAGTTGCACTGTTCAGGAGAGCCCAGGAGAATTGTTTTACCAATTGTTTGTTGAGAGACGATTGGCGCTTTACCCCTTTAGCTTTTTCTTAGCTTTTATTTGAACCAGTATTATTGAATCCCTTAGCTTTTATTTAGCTCTTGTCTAATTTTTTATATTTTAATTGAAATGTAATTCTGTTCTGATCGCTCAAAAACCCTTAATTCAAAGTTAGATCGATTCAAGCACTATTAAATTGAATTTTAAGCTTCATTTAGCAATACTTCTCTCAACACATCATTTCTTTTCTTTTGAAACACTGATTGCTAAAGACTTTCTCTTGAGAGCTTCCTTGTTTTCACAACCCTTCATTTCTGATGCAGTCATACCCATATCGTGCATACTGAAATCATCTTACAAGGCCAATGGTGTAACTTATTAACACTCAGCATCTCCTTAAAGCGACTACTGCCAGGCATTATACAGGCATAACGACCAAAAGTTATTTTGCTCGGTTCATTTACATCTAGATCTCACATAACGCATACATACAATCTTCCGACTATATTTGATGATATTGATACAGAGGTCTTCAGTTCTTGTTAGAAAAATTACGAGATTATAAGAATTCTGTGGGTCAATGAAAATTATTTCATCAGCTGGAAATTATGCGAAGTATGCAACATTGTTTTTCCGTGAGAAGTCTTCAACTCGGCTGCAGAGAAAACTCGGGAGCCACCTTTCTCCGAGTGAGATCAAGAACACTCGTGAGTGTTTTGGGAAATCTCGTTGATATGATTGGCTAACAGCTATTCCTGCATTCATAGCAGAAATTCTCGAAGATCTCTTCTCGACGAGTAATTTAGCTACAGCTACCGCCGATGGAACAGTGGCTTCTACCTTTGAAATCTCTACTATAGCAGAGTTAGAATCGAATCCTAGTACACTGGTATTCCAATTGACAGTAATCACTGAAGGGAAATAATTTGCAGTCTCTTTTTCTTGATTGATCAAAATCTGTACAACGAAAGTAAAATATTTTGTATGTCGTCCTCAAAATGACCACCGTGTAAAAGATTCCAGTAATGACAACAACCAGAGGGAAATCAATTCAAGTCATTCCCATATCAAACGCCCGATTGAGTGACTCCACAGGTGAAATTAACAGAGTGCCAACCAAGAGGAATTCAGAAGACAGTTTGCAGGACGTTTCTCAAAACGAAAAGCCTAATTGTTCGGCCGCCAGGCTAGTTTACTAGAACTTTGGATCAATTCTAGTTAATACCATACTCGGTGATGTTCATTCAATCCAATTATAGAAAATGCTTTTTTTTTTTTTTACTGCATCATAAATGTGTATATAAAATCAAGTTATCATGATCACTTATCCGCCAAATATTTTACGTTCGTTCACTTTCAATCTCAGCAATCTATCACGATGGTATCTCAAAAAAGACTCGTCTTTTAAAATGTTTGGTTGTCTTTCATCATCACTCATTTCATTCACGTATTCCTTGTACGATATGGAGCTCTTGTAACAGCAAGTTAAGATCTTGTCGTGGGTTTTGATAAAATTAGAGTTAGGTGCCAAAAGTGTCACCAATAATTGACTCAAATTCGAACAAATTTTTAAATGGTTCAAATTTCGGAATTCTAGGAGCTTGTCTATTTGTGTGAGCTCCTCTATTATGTCATGGAACACTTGATAGTTGTCAACTGTTGTGTTCTGTAGCTGATAATTGAAATGTATCAACTGGAGAAAAGAGGGTATATTGTAAATAGTGAACTTGTCGATATAATTCTGCAATACCTCAGTGAACAAAGCCACTGTCATGGCTAATCTCTTGTCTCTTATCACTATCATGTTGAGTTCTGGTCTTTATAATAATGAGTGTAAGGTTGTGGTTTTTGTTCAATTGTGTATTGAAATATCGGTGTATAACAGTGTCAGGTGAATTTTATTTTTTAAATTTTTTGAAAAACTTTTCTTTTTTGCCTCGAGGGCCGCCCAAAGTGACTCACTCACTCACCGAGTCTGAAACAACAAAACAAATGATAAATTATAGCGTGTCAAATATGCCTTATTATCATTGAGTAGGTCACTATATCAATGCTGACTGTTTGTTACTGGTAACTGTTTTGCCAGATTTTGATAATTGACGATTCTCCATCCCTGCTTTTCACTAGCATTCATACTATTTACTTTTAGAACCGATAGCATTACAATAGCGCAGAAGAAAGAAAGAAAAAAAAAGTACTTACCATCATAACGATGTAATAAGATACTGAACGCAAATCATGTCCTTTACATCGTCAGCCATATCAACTTCATCAGTGGGGAATCATGTCAATGGCAATGGGCAGGCTGAGCCATACTCTGAAGATTTGACCTCATCTTCTTTACTCAATATATACACTCAAAATATCGATCTCACTTTAAAGATAATCGACATCTATCAGTTAGCTATCAAGAATTACTTGAATAAGAATTTTATCAGATCTTGGAATTTAACAAAAGAGATCTTTGACAGTAACAACAAGAATTTGTCTAATGTGGATACTGGATTGGTGGTGAAGATTTATAGGTTATACTTGAGTCTCTATGATTTGATTTTGAAAGATGAGTTCGATGTCGGCAAAAAACTGGAGTTAATTCAAAGTTTTCAAAATGGTGAACTTTACAAAGATATAGAAAAGAATGATTTAAACAAGCCGGAATTATATTTGATGATTTTCATTATCGAGAGATCAAATCACATGGATTTGCGAAGATTAGCAAATCAGATTGAGCAGTACTTGAGTAGCCAGGATAACTTTGGTGAAGATCGCTACCACGAAGAAATGGTGAAAATCATCGAATTATACGTGCTCAATGTCTTACCTCATCTTGATGAATACTCAAAGGCTGGCTCTTTGATAGATAGATATTTCTTTGATAAGGATGATGAGGTGAAAGTGAAGTATCATAATAAATTGAAGCAAGTGAAGCAAGACATTAAGAAGAGCGAGAAAGACCAACAGAGGAAAGAAAGAGAAAGACCACTGCAATTACCACTGGCTCCTTTGAATCATCTGATGGCGAATGCAGAATTACAAGGCCCAATTAATGAATCGGTAAAGGATCTAGAAGCTGTCAACCCATCTATCATTAAAAGAAGCCCGCCACAGAATAAGAAAAAATATACCACATACATTGCTAAATTCAACAAGATCATTAAAAGATATCATCAACAGAACAAAAATCTACTTGTTTTGTTACTTTTGATCATTGGATTTGTGTTATCTTATCGTAAGAACAAGGCCTTGTTGTTCAACACCTTGAAGATGGTGTTCAAGGTGTCATATGTATAGTATACTGATTAACCAAATCTGGGTATATTTAATTTCCTGATGTAGAAGTCATTTGTGGATTTACACGACGTTTGCTGCTCTTCTTGTTCGCTCTCTGTGTCTATATCTTCCTCTCTCTCTCTCTTTGTTGCCATTGAAAAAAATCCCAAACAAAAAAAAAAATTGTTGAGAATCGACAACCAACGATATCACATTACAAAGACAAAAGATAACAACAACAACAACCCATTCATCAAGCAAAAGGATTCACTCAATTAGGCATAGCGTCCACCAGCACTTATACATAAAGCTCAAGCAAATTCCAATTCCGGCATTGAGAAGTTTCCAGATCAATTTTTTTTCGTGTCAATTCAATCACAGCTCGTGTGTGTTTTTTGCCTACAAGTCATTATTGTGAAAGTGACAACCTAAAAGAGTAAATCCACAAAAGTGACATTTTGCTACTGAGCACTTCAATCAACAATCATTTTATTAATTTAACATTGATAGACATCTCGCACTGAAGATAAATAACCAAATCGATTATATACATAAATTTTGCATATTAGAATGGATGTACAAGATATAGATTCAGAAACTTCCATAACGGCAACTCCTGCTACTGCCATGACCCCAACGTCTCCATCAATCTCCACCGTTGCTTCCACCAATAATAATGTTGCTTCAGACGAGATATATCCAATTGCCTTATTGATGGATGAATTGAAGAATGATGAAGTTGGAAGTAGGGTTCAGGCAATGAAACGATTAGATACAATAGCCTTAGCATTGGGTGCTGAGAGAACAAGAGATGAGTTATTACCATATTTAAAAGATGTCGTACAAGATGATGAAGATGAAGTCATCACTGTGATCGCTGAGGAGTTAGTCAAATTTGTCCCATATGTTGGTGGGCCTCAATACGCGACTAGCTTAATACCTGTTTTGGAATGTATCACCCAGAATGAGGAGCCAGTTGTTAGAGACCGTGCCATTGAGACATTGAATACAATAAGTGAAGTGTTCGATAATGCTCAAGTAAACTCTAGTTTCTTGCCATTGATAGAAAAATTATCAGAGCATAAATGGTTTAGTCATAGAGTTGCCTCCACTGGATTGTTCGAAAGTGTCATCTTGAGAGTCGATTCAACAATGCGTAAGAAGTTGTTAACCTTGTATTTGAAATTGGTTGATGATGAGACACCAATGGTGAGAAGAGCCAGTGCTAAGCATTTGCCGAAGATTATCGACTTGCTCTCTGGGGAATATTCAAAGACCGATAAAACTTCAGAAGTAAACTATGATATCATTTCTTCAATGTTTCAATCATTATTAAGTGATAGTCAGGACTCTGTAAAATTTTTGAGCGTCGATGTTTTAATATCCATTTTGAAATTTTTCAAATTGAACGAAGATAAATCACACGACCAAGAACTTTTTAATAGTGTTTTGATCTTGATTCGTGATGAGAGTTGGAGAGTTCGTTACATGGTGGCTGATCGTTTCGAGAATTTGGTTTCCAATTTCAACAACCCTTCAGAGGATACTATCAAATTGATACCTGAAATCACATCTTTGATGAAGGATAACGAAGGTGAGGTTAGAAAAGCCATCTCTAAACAGCTTCCAGGGTTTGCCAGGTTGATCAACAGTCCAGACGTTTTGTTGAGCGATATCGTACCATGCGTCGAGGCTCTTAGCACCGATGAAAATGAAGTCGTTAGAAGTGCATTAGCCTCAGAAATTACAGGATTAGCGCCAATATTGGGTAAAGATTTAACCATCAAATATTTGTTACCAACATTTTTGAACATGTTGAAAGATGAATTTCCAGAAGTTCGTTTGAATATCATCTCCAACTTACAAGTTGTAAATCAAGTGATTGGAATTCAATTACTCTCCAAATCATTGTTGCCCGCAATTACAGAATTGGCTCAAGATAAACAATGGAGAGTGAGATTACTGATCATTGAGCAAATCCCTTTGTTATCTGAGCAATTGGGTGTATCATTCTTTGACGAGGAATTAGGTGAGCTTTGCATGTCGTGGTTATGGGATCCAGTTTACTCTATTAGAAGTGCTGCTGTTGATAACTTGGAAAAATTGAGTGTCATATTTGGATCAGAATGGTCTAAAAATGAATTGATCGATCGAATCTTGAGTGATAAGGTTGACTTGACCAACTTTATTGTTAGAATCACCTCTGTATTTGCATTGAGCAAATTGAGTGCGGTAGTTGATGAAAACTTAGTGTTGAATGATATCTTGCCATATATTTTGAAATTGGCTAAGGATCAAGTACCAAATATCAGATTCAATGTTGCTAAGACATTGTTGGAAATCAGCAAGAAGATAGTGGTCAATAATAAACTGACTGTTCAAAATGAAATACTACCAGTTTTGAAAGAATTGATGGATGATGATGATGTCGATGTTAGATTTTTTGGTAAGGAAAGTGTTGATGGCGTTGAGGAACTTTTACTGTGATAATTGATGTGTTTTTTTATTCGGATTTTTTAATTATTTGATTGTTTCCAATTTCATTTGTCCTTGTTGGATCATTGTTTCATCTCTTACTCATTGTTTTGTTCGTTTGACTTCTTCATTGCACTGCCATTCCTGCCATTGTTTCTTTTTATATTGGTCTCTGTTCATTTCTAGTTCTAACAAGCGTCGTGTTTAGTCCTAACCGAATGGTTATTCGAATGCACAAACCTGCACTCGTCGAATTTTATTGACAGATTACAAAAATAATTAATCGTCGTTTCGTTTTTGATAATTAAGGCTTGAGATAATTCCATACATTAAGTAAGGAAAACCCCTTTTTGCTTTTTACTCTTCTCTCTCATCATGAACAAATTGTAACTCTTTATTGTTATCATAACAACCTTAGAGACCATATTATTTGGAAAATTATAAGTAAGACAAGCATATATACCTCTAAATCATCACAGCTCAATCGAGCTGTCTAGTACCCTTTACAACCACTGGGATCATTCCACCTGCCGCAATAGTAAACCTGTTGTGACCCAAAGCTAAAAGTAAAGATCTTGTAGTACCAGCGTGACTCGTCACGCTGATATAAACATCCTTATCTTCTTTCACCTTATCACCATCCCACTCCAATTCGAACAAGAATTGCAAGAAGTCATGCAACCTGGAAACCTGCTCCACTACAGTTTCTCTCACATCATCTCTGTAAAGCTCGTCTTGTTCTACAAATCCCTCTTCTATATCAAACCCATATTTGGAAACTCTTGATTCAATAACAGATCTTGGTGAACGCTTATCGCAAAGATGCACTCCAATTTGTTCTCTGATAACTTCCTTGATCAATGGACGCTGTGGTTTTGTTGATTCAGTCAATGCAATATCGAGCCACGTATTCACCAATGTCTGACACGATCTTGTGAACGGCGATGAATAAAATTTCGTTGGCATTGGAGCACCTTTCAGTAATTGTTCTTTCCATGCCTTGTTATTCTCCTTGGCCTGATTTTCTCCCTTCTCTGTTAAAAATGGATCTGGAGCCCAAGTGATATCACCATCACCTTCCAAATGAGACCAATGCTCATCCCACAGTTTGATACCATATTTGGAAACAGCAAAGTTATGATACCCCTGGCCGTGTCTAGCTAAAAATAATAATTTGTAAGATTCGTTTGGTTTCGCATTAGCATTTAACTTCGCCAAGTGTTGTTTCAAATCCTCCCACGAGGGCAACAGTAACCCAAAGTCTTCTGTTATGTAGTTGAAACTAAGTTCATTTGTATTGGGATCTCTTTGTTTGAAAAAGCCATGAGGTGACTCAAATTTCCATGGATATTTTAATTTTTTTGTTTCTGGATCTCGCTTGTGTGACTTTTCCTCCAAAAATGTGGTCAAGGTTTGATCGAGTTCCTCTTTATCGTGGGCGTCGACAAAGTCCACTGGTAGCGGTTGTATCAATGACATCGACAAATGTGAGGTGATGTATGTTCTCTGTTTCTTTTACTTCTTTCTCTCTCTTTTTTTTTTTCCCAAAGGAAGCTTCTGGAATTTTGCAATCTCTCTGTGGTCTTCGAGCACGACCTCACTGAATAGAAGAGAAAGAAAAAAAAATTAGAGTACAAGAGGAATGGAAAGGAGGAGTTTAATTCGTAATTTGATCAAATTGATCTTTAACATATATTATGAAGATGAGAATGGCATCGAGATATCTTTTGAGATATGCAAGACAGCAGCCAACACTGGCCTGTCGTCAATTCTACACAAAAAGGCTTTTCCACACATCACAACGCTTGTTAGCAGCATCAGATCCGTACTCTGTTTTGGGAGTTGAGAAGAACTCTTCATCATCAGATATTAAAAAAGCTTATTATAAATTGGCCAAACAATATCATCCTGATATCAACAAGGAGGAAGGGGCACAGAAAAAGTTCCATGACATCCAGGATGCGTATGAAATATTGAGTAATCCTGAAAAGAAACAGCAATTTGATCAGTTTGGCTCAACTTTTGATCAACAAGGTGGTAACCCATTTGCAGGTGCATATGGTCAAGAAGCCGGTAATCCATTTCAAGGTGCTGGAAACCCATTCGATGGTATCAACTTTGAAGATATTTTCGGGAGTGCATTTGGTACACGGTCTAATAGGCGTAGTCAATCATATGTACAGACTTATGAAGGTAACGATGTTGAAATTTTGAAAACTATAACTTTCAAGGAGGCTATTTTCGGTACCAATACCAGAGTTGATTATTCTGTGTTGGATCAGTGTAACTCTTGCCACGGTGCAGGATTGAAAGCCGGTAAGAAGAAGTCCACATGTAGCACTTGTCAAGGTACCGGGTCCACTGTGCATTTCTTGCAAGGTGGATTTCAAATGGCTTCAACTTGTAAGGCATGTGAAGGTACCGGTGTCACGATAAATCCAAATGATGCGTGTCCAACTTGCCATGGCCATGGAAACCAAACCTCTCCTAAGGAGACTGAGATCAAGTTACCTCCAGGTATAAAAGATGGTACAAGGTTGAGGGTGGCAGGAGAAGGTGATTCTCCAGATGTCACAACTGGTCCTAATGTCAGATTGGTGAAGGGTGATTTAATAATAAGAGTAAGAGTCAAACCAGATCCTAACTTTTCAAGACAAGGTGATAATTTGGTATACAAATCTGAAATTCCAATGACTACCGCTGCATTAGGTGGACAAGTATCGATACCAACATTGGACGGAGATAGTTTGAGATTGAAGGTACCTTCAGGAACACAGACTGGAAGAGTTATCAGCATACCAGATAAAGGTGTTCCTAAGGGTGGTAACTCAAAGAGCAGAGGCGATTTGAAAGTGGAGTTCAATGTTAAAATAATGAGACCTGAGAATTCAACTCAACAACTGCTATTAGAGGCGTTGGCACATACTTATGATGACAAAACCGCTAATATTGATCCATCATGGAAACCATTTGGTTCTGTCGATGGAGATAATGCAAACGTTGGCGATTCTGCTGCTTCTACTAATCTTGGAGAGGAAGGTAAATCAGACTCAAAGTTGAAAAAGGTGGAGGACTTTTTCAAAGGTTTATTTAAATGATGATTGAAAGCAATATATATAAAGATATATATATATTAGACATAGTTCAACCGTGTAAATAGGTATTTCTCAAGTAATAAAACATTCATACAAAAGTACTTTCTTTCAGTAAGCCGCAAACTCGCAGAGCTTTGGTAAGCCCATTACTTGATTACGAAAAATATTTTCAACCGTAATCGGGGAGCAAGCTTCAGTGTCCTTTAGTTCATCATGTTCTGCAGCCATCATGATTTCCAATTCCTGCCTCTTAAGAAATTTACCATTAGTCTTGTAGCCCAATCTTTGCAACATATCCTCATTAGGTATCAAAATTTGTGTGTAGTTTTTCGCTCTTGCTTTTTGTAAATTGCTAAAATCCTCTAAAGGGATAGACCACGAGTTGACAGTTTTCATTGAGCTCAAAAACTTCTCAAACAGCCTTTCCCGCAAGCGTTGTTTAGATTCCTCATCTGATAAAATATGTTTGGTTCCCTCTACTGCACCTTTGATCTTCTTAGCACCCAGTTTGGTGATGTTTGAAAGAATTTTACTTTGTGAAACCTTGACCTGGGAAGCCTCAGCGCTTGATAGGTTTTCAAAAAGTGAAGGTGGATTGAATTTGATCCCATCAAACTCAATTTTGTCGAAAGGTGAGACATCCGCCATACCAAGAGTGAGATTCCCAGTTCTACTTCTAGAAACGCAATATCCTTTCTGGGACTCAGTGAAAGTTGTGCAAAATTTTGATGACAACATATCCTTCAGAACACGGTCACTAAACAACTTTCTTGAAATCAGATCCCAGGATGTCGTCTTCCCAACAGATGTGCTATTTTGAGGAGCTTCGCTAAACACTAAATACATTGTTGGGGGCCTAGTAGGTACTGGAGGAGTCGTGGGTGGTTCATAGTCCACGAAGTAATTATAAAGAACGTAGTGCCGATCAAAGTACAATGGAATAGCGCTCTTGAGGAATTCCAGCTTCTCCTTATCTGTGGCATCACGGTTTGGAACTACCGCCATTCCTTGTTTCTCAAATATGAACCACATCCGGTAAGGCATCGTTAAAATGATAGAGTTGGCTTCGATAATAGAATCATCACCAGTTTCTGGAATAACCAAACAGACCAGCCTCAAAATCAATTGAAGTCCCAAAAGGACAATTGGTAAAAAGAACATTTTTGTTAATGAGAGGCTAATTGAAGGAGAACAGTTCAAGTTTGTGTTCTCAATTTTTTTTCCATATATGAATTTTATACGGTAAATTGCAAAATTGCATCATGATCAAATCGAACGACCACAAAAAAATCTGATGGTTTCCAAGAAGACTTCGAGTATTAGCATTGACCGGCTAAAAATTGCCTATTACAGCAACCCCTCAATTGATATAAAAAAGGTGTATCCGTTTTGCTTCCACCACACTCAACCGCCCATGTCATATGTGCTCTCACTTGATGCATCTCTCTCCCTTCTTACTGACCCTGAAAATCATTTTTTTTTTCTTTTTAAAAGTCCTTTTTTCGTCATGATTAGATTAAAAAGTTCACAGAAAGAAAGAAAGAAGCCATCATCATCAAGTTTCTCGTTCGAGATGATAGCCAGGTTCTTTAAAATTGTATTACGAATCATATTTTACTCCTACTTGATATGGATTATAGTATCAAGTATAATACCTCAGACGCTATTACGTCCAAGGTATGTCACTACCGAAGAACTATATCCTGAAACTTACGACATGAACACGGAGACTATATTGTCATCCAACATTGTGGGGCAATCCATATACATTTTATTGGCTCACCCTGATGACGAAGTGATGTTCTTTGCGCCATCTATCTTGACCTTGAATAGACCCAAATATGGCAATCATATAAAGGTCATTAGCTTCAGTAATGGAGATTACGCCAAGTTAGGAGCATTGAGAGAGAAGGAATTGCACAGAAGTTGTCAGATACTTGGTGTTGAACATGAAATATTGGGTTTCGAAGACAATATCACCAAGGAGTAGGATGTTAATGACATCAGTGCAGAGATTCTCAGGATTCTTCAAAAGGATGGAAAGGAAAATATTATGTTGATGACATTTGATGAAGGTGGAGTTTCAGGCCATCCAAATCATAAGTCATTGTATTATGGGGTCTTGAAATTTATTGAGAAAGGCGAGTACAAGCTATCGAATGTTTACGTATTGAAAACGTGGAGTTTCTATGCCAAGTATTCATTCAATTTGATATCAAATTATGAAATCATGAAAAGGTTATACATAACTTTTATTGAGCCATACTTCACTGGCAAATTGGAAATGAATCATGAAGCTACAGTTAAAATATTGCTTAACTTCAATTATACATTGGTGTGCTATGCTGCAATGGCCGCGGGTCATTTCTCTCAAATGGTACATTTTAGGTATGGCTGGTTAATTTTCTCCAAGTACTTGAATTCCAATGAGTTGGTAAACATTCCATTATCATAGCCTTTTATCCAAATGAAGAGAATGCATCATCGTCCTCGTCATCATCCACATCGAGTGATTGGGAATCGATTCCTCTTTGTATCATGATAGTTTCCATTCTCTTGTTATAATCTGTATAGTATGTCGACAATATACCATTTATCATATCTTTAAACTCAGGATCTGGCGACCACAACTCCACTAATTTCACTGATTGGTGGTAAAGATTTTTTTGTGACTGAAGCTTGAGAGCCAGTGAAATATATTGTTTCAAAGTGACTCTGTCATAAAACAGATCACTCTGTTTGAAAGACTTGTAGACTTCTGGAATAGTCTCCAACATATTGGATAAATTGTTAAATTCTTTTAAAAAGGATAATCGTATATTATGCAACTTCCAGGTTGGCTCTTTAAATTGACCTTTCATGAACTTCCATAAGCTGCTGAACAATTCGAGCTTGTGCTCACTTTTAGGCATTGATATGAACAAAACGTTGAAAATTTTATACCAAAAGTCCTCTGTCACATTGAGCTTGTAAGCTTTCATAAAGCTTGCCATCACTTTGATGCCTGTGAGAAACTCACCATTGTAAGCGTAACAATATATTAAGTTGATTAATGTCTCCTGATTAGGGTAAAACAAAGATTCCTCCTGTAGATGAACACCACTGTCTATTCCCCATGTATCATTGACAACTTTACTCAACAACTTCAAATTTTTCGATCTTCCAATGACCAAGAGCAAGTTATGTATGGTTGTTAAATTTGGTGATAGTTTAGAAGCATTCAACAATTTCATACAGTCATAAGAGCCTTGTCTTTCCGATTCTCGTATCAGCAAGTTGTTGTCCATTTTTAAGGTCTTCCCTGTTGGGAAAATCCACGACTCTGGATTACCGTCTCCGGCAAGCTTAATCTGCAAATTCACCAAATTGATAGTCGAGTTACGATTTGGATAACCTTGTAAAATATGAAAGGCCTGTACACCTCTGTTATTGACGAGCAATGTTTCAACAACGTTTTCGACTCTGGTGTTGTTGAGTAAATTTTCATGTGCTAAAAACGAATAGAGCTTCACCAATCTTTTGATCATCATGGAAAGCTGAATCTTACTGTTCTGCTTCCAGTAGAGCGGGTTTTGCAGTAAACGAAAATGACTTCTGCATTTTATAAACACCAGATTCAACTCAGGTAAAATTTTCACCGAGGCAGGTGACTTTATTAGTAACAGATCTATTTCTTCTAGCAGCTTGTCCATTTGATTGAGACTCAAATAATGACTCAACTTCAGTGGTATGACACCTCCATCCTTTGGATTTAACAAAAATGTCTGCGTCACCAACTCTCTATTCACTTTGAAGGTCAGACGTTTTAACCGATACATATCTCGAACGAGTCTTTCTTTGGGTATATCGGTAGCAGAGTCTGAGTCTGCGTGCAGTAACTTTACCGGAGTTGGCTGCTCTAGTTCGTCTGTTGTGTTGAGCACAGCAGAGGGGTCTAATGCAGTTGCTATATATCTCCGGAAGGGGAATACTTTACCTCCCGATTTTATTGTGATCATTATATGTTGTAGCCTGTTATTCCAGTCTATCCTCGATGTTGTCAAATCATCGAAATGAAAAATGAAAAATTCAAGACAAAAATAAAAAAACTTACACAACACAAAAAAAATGTTATTTACTTCATGTACTGGATTCTCATGTTTTACATCAAAATCGAGTTACAACTGTTTAAGATGTTTCGTTGCGGGTTGCATTGCCGGTGGTTCATAATGTTAATCAACTGCAATTTTACAAAGTTTTTTGTTATCATTTGATTCAGCGAGTTTTGCCAATTCAAATCATACTCAAGACATATCAAACAAAGAATAACTCCAATTGAAAAGTCCTGTCCATTCTCGCACAAAACTAAAACTTCCCCCTCTGTCTTGTGCAAATTATCAATCAAACTTGGTAGAATCTCTCTGAACTTTTTGTAGTGTTTTTTATTCGCACCAAAGGGATAAAATATCAACTTTTGGCTCAAAGTTGAGGTACGATAATCAAACTGTTCCAAAAATTCGCTTTTATAAATCTCTGTGAAAATGATTATTTTCTGGTAGTCTTGCATGACACTAGATATTTCATGGAGGGGACCGACCACTACACCATTACTGAACCTAGTTTTGGTGAATTTAGTCAACTTTTCAATCTCTGAAAAATTGCTTATCAGATTTTTTTCATCTACTAAAGTGCAAATCAAATTATGAATCTCGTCATCAGTTGTTAGTTCTTGAAATTTGTCATGATTATTCCAGAACATCTCACTACTGAAGTCACGATGCGAGGCCCATAGCTCATGATCATCGGCGGCACCTTGGACGTAGTCAAATCCTTTCAAATGTAGGTCACCATCTTGATACTGCATGCTGGCGTTGCAACAAATGATGGGATAGAATTCCTCACACTCTAGCAAAGGTTCATATGGCACCGATCCAGGATAAACCCAGATGGGCCTTAATGGCTTATCTAGGGAAATGCTGTCCATAATTTTTAACTCTTTAATTCTCAGTACAAATTGAGGAATTCTCTTCAATATTAAATCGAACTCGATCAGTGACACTGTCTCTGGAGGTAGATTTAATTGTACAAAACCAAATTTCACCGCATTGATACAACAACACCATATGGGCACAGTCTTTGATAGAGCATCAGGCATTTTTTTACCACGCCTTGTGGAGTCCACAATAATTATACCATTGTTTTTTTCTATAATGGGTAACAAGTGGAAATTCAATCTCTTGATGGAAAAGTCCCATTGGGAGTTATGACCGTCGGTGGACTTGAAGTAGCAGAAATCTGTCCTCTGCGATGGCCGAACATACCAAAGCCCACACCTCATGTTTGGGACTATGGGCCGATGACCATAGAGAGGCTCGATCTGAGAGGTGATGAATGTGTTGTCATAAGCTATTGAACAAAGCCTGTTTCTAGTAGATCTGGAAGACTTGCTGATACTCTTAGTAATCTTTCTAAGATCTGTGAGAGCGTCTATCGAATCCAACACCTCTTTGTCCATTATTATATGTACAGAGATTATGTATGTGAAGCTCTTCTCATCATATCGTTTCTCTATAGTTGATATCAAACACACTACTTATAAGGGGCAGCCCAGCCGTAGAAGAAGAGAAAGTGCCATATATGGGGCAAGGCAGCCTCTGAATACCTTATTGAGTAATCGTCGTCGTGAGAAATCGGATCCGCCTGTGGGTTTTGTGCTCCATGCGGATGAAAAAAACATAAAAATTGAATTGAGAGAGAAGTCAGACTTTAAATTCAGGAGGGACCCGTTTTATGAATTTTGCCAATCCGTTCAATAACGACAACATAAAGAAACTTGTTACTCTTTTAAAATGTTAAGATCCTTGTCAAAATCAATGTCTAACTCAACCAAGCCAGTATCCACAAGGTTGTTCCATTCTACTTCCAATTTGTTCAGAACCGAAAGTGATGCTTTCGGTCCTTTGGAAGTCGATGACACCAGATACTGGGGAGCTCAAACACAACGTTCTTTACAGAATTTCAAAATCGGAGGAGACAGAGAAAAGATGCCAGAGCCTGTTATCAAGGCCTTTGGTATTTTGAAGAAAGCTACAGCTTCAGTCAATGAAGCCAGTGGCTCTTTAGATCCAAAACTCGCAGAAGCTATCAAACAGGCCGCTACTGAGGTTTCCGAGGGTAAGTTGATGGATCATTTTCCTTTGGTTGTCTTCCAAACCGGTTCTGGTACCCAATCCAATATGAATGCCAATGAAGTCATCTCGAACAGAGCTATCGAGTTATTGGGAGGTGAATTGGGTTCCAAGAAACCCGTTCACCCAAATGATCATGTCAACATGTCACAGTCATCAAATGACACTTTCCCAACGGTCATGCACATTGCTTCTGTCACTGAAATAACAAATCATTTATTGCCAGAATTGATTGCCTTAAGAGACGCATTAGCTGCCAAGTCAGAGGAATTCAAAGATATAATCAAGATTGGTAGAACTCATTTACAAGATGCTACTCCATTAACATTGGGTCAAGAGTTCTCCGGTTACGTCCAACAAGTAACGAACGGTATTTCTAGAGTAGAGACCTCATTACACTCATTGAGATTCTTGGCTCAAGGTGGTACCGCTGTCGGTACTGGTTTGAACACCAAGAAGGGATTCCCAGAAGCCGTTGCTGCTGAAGTTTCCAAATTGACCGGTTTAAAATTTTACACCGCACCAAACAAATTTGAGGCATTGGCTGCTCATGATGCAATAGTTGAATGTTCCGGTGCCTTGAACACTGTTGCTGTCTCATTATTCAAGATTGCTAACGATATTAGATACTTGGGTTCAGGTCCAAGATGTGGTTACGGTGAATTGGCATTACCAGAGAATGAACCAGGCTCTTCAATCATGCCAGGTAAGGTCAACCCAACTCAAAATGAGGCAATGACCATGGTTTGCACACAAGTTTTCGGTAATCACTCAACCATAACTTTTGCAGGTGCATCAGGTCTGTTTGAATTGAACGTTTTCAAACCTGTTTTGATCAGCAACTTGTTGTCCTCTGTTAGATTGTTAGCTGATGCTTCAAACTCCTTCAGAATCCATTGCGTTGAAGGTATACAGGCCAACAAGGATAAGATTGAGAAGACTTTGCATGAATCATTAATGTTGGTCACTGCTTTGAATCCAAAGATTGGTTATGATGCTGCTTCAAAGGTTGCCAAAAATGCTCACAAGAAGGGGTTGACCTTAAAGGAGTCAGCTTTGGAGTTGGGTGTCTTGTCTTCTGAAGAATTTGACGAATGGGTCAAACCAGAGAAGATGATTGGTCCAAAGGATTAATTTAATCAAATCTTCGTAATTATATATTTATTTTTATTGAAAAGAAGTTAAAAAAAAACATTTCTATTCATCTATAAACTTTTCATTCAATAAATTTGGTCATGTCGCATTATGGCTATATTTGGTAGAAATGCTAATCAAGTTGAAGGATGAACTGAAAGGTAGTTTGTATTTAAAACTACCTCGAATATCCAACGTGAACAGCTTATTTATAATACTATCAATATCCTGATTGATTTTCGTGAAATCAGCATTCAATTTAAGTTGTCCTATCGAGGCCAACGTTTGGTTTCGCACAAAACCAGCGGTGAACAATTTTGTCAACGGAATATTGGCATTGTTGAGTGACCCACTGAATTTAAGTGGAACAAAAAAACTTGTTACATTACCCAAGAGCACCGTTTTCTCAGCGCTTGTTGTATCACCAGCATAAGATATGAAAATGTCAACGTCACTTTCTTCAATATTGACGTCTTGTAGGTTTATATTGGTACAAGTACAAACAACATCAAATATCAACAAGTTTTCTGTTATGATCAATTTTTCCACATCCAGAACTTCGAAACCAAGTAATGGGTTAGTTACAAACTTCATTGAAAACAACTTAGACAAAGAGAACATCAATATAAAGAAACACAAACTTTTTAAAACCAAGGAAATCAGTTTAAATAGTACATTCTGCCTCTTGTACTTGGACACAAAATCGTGCGGGTTAGTACTATCGTACGTTTGATGATGATAGAACTCATTGCTTGCACTCAAGCTACTGAAATTTCTGTTGGAGTATTTGCTACCCATTGCATAATTGATATTGGTGTTCCATTGAGGGTGATTTTCTTCATTGATGTATGTGTTATTATTATTTCTCATAGTGGGAAACATGTACTCGTCATCGCCTATATCTCCTTGAAGACGATGATTTAAAAGCTGTGAATGCTCATTCATCTCCGTCAATGACTCAAAAGATAGCTTCTTAGGTAAATAGTTTTTCTCTTTTTCAAATAGAGTCTTAGAGACGTTTCGTACCTGGGAGGTGATCAGGTTTCGCGTATGTGATAGTCTACTGGGTGATCCAGAGTTGTAGTTCACATGTGGGACCAGCTGCGGGTCAACAAATGACTTCAACGGAGATGAAACAGGCACTATGTTAAGCTTCAATGTTGATTTTGTGTCATCTGCACCTTCCTCTGTATCTGCTTCACCTTCAGTGTCTGATCTCGAAAACGTATCAGAGATATAGCTCCCCTGGTCACTATCATCTGAATTGGTTTGTGCACGGACACCACGGGGCTCATGAAAAGTGCGACCACTCAAGTAGGGCAAATGAGGATGAGACCTTGATGCAATGCTTGGTTGGTATTGTGTCAACTTGGAGCCGTGCCTCAGTGAATTTGTATGTTGTTGTGATGAGACCACTGTTTGTAGATGCAGCAGCAGCAGCAGCAGCACTTGTATTGTGGGAATTCGTCGCTGGTTGACAAGTTTCTTCGAATTGAAAGACTCGTTATCAGCTAATAATGTCTGGCTGAACGCTCTTGGTTGAAGGTTGTTGATGTTATTGTTTCTTACTGTTGACTTTACAGAATTCTTATGGATCAAAAGTGGCCGTTCATTGTCAATGATAGATCTGATGTCATCATTGATCGTATGTTCTATCAGCTGATGCTTATCGTAAACAAAGTTCTCTTCACTATCAGATTTATTACTCATGCTAACATTGTCAATGCTTGGTTGAGGCAGATTCGACCCTTGATCATTGTTATCACAACTGCGCATGTCAGTATTAACGCTACTGATACTCAAGCGAGGCTCATTATTGTCAAAGAGCATCACATTTTTCAACGAGTTCGTGTTCACTATCTCCGCCTCCACCTTGAAGCTCGCAATGTTAGATTTTTTGGCCAGAGGATGTGGTTTTTGTTGTTTACTTGACACAAATGACGACGTTGAAGAGATCAGAGATGATACTGATTTCTTTTCCTTATTGTGACTTTTCTGACCACCAGAACTTGAGATGGCCCGAGCAGTACTTTCCTTGGGTACAGCAACAGGGTTTCCAGATGTCGGTGAGTTCATTTTCGTTGGTCAGTGTACTTCTCAGTTGAAGTCAACAAAACAACAACATCAAATTAAATCGATCACCTGGGATCGAAATGAAAAAAAAAAAAGTTCTTGACCTGTCTCGCGCACTCCCCCTATGCAGCAGACCATACTTTCTGTTTCCGTAGCAAAGTGTAACAGAACAAAACATCAAGTATCTAAAGAATGATATCAAAATAAGTGTTAAATTATACATTGAGATAAACACCTGAAGATCATGAGCTGTTCAAGAGATTCTAGATCAAAGAGCAATTTTGTCGAATGCCATTATAAGCCCTTGTTCTCGTTGAGTTGCGATTATCGTGCAAAATCACCCCCAAGATGCGATAATCATGTTATTCTTGAGTTCTGTGCTGATGAAACTGATAGCAGCTCTCTGTATTGTTGGGGGTATGCATACGATGAGACTGAGAAGAGAAGATATGCTATTTATCGAAGAATCACTTATACTGATGGGGAGTTGATTTATGAACAAATGACTGACGTTACTAAACTTCCATTGAAAGTTCTGCGTCAGTTTTATGTTTCAATTACATCGAACGAGGAAATAGAATATTCATGGCCAGTTTCAAGGAGCCCTTTTCCAAAGTTGAAACTATATGAGTTGAGTCACGACAGCTGGAACTTCAGAATCCAGTCTCCTTTGATAACTGGAGTCTCTAAAGTCAAAGCACCTGATTTAAAAAATCCGGAGCGGCTCTTATTCCATTATATTGATGAGTGGCCCATTAAAGAAGAGAAAAAAGCAGTCGGTTTCTTCCCAACACACGTCTCACTTAACACCAAAGCCGACTCCATCTTCAACCCAAAGTCAGGCAACAAAAGCGATTCCGTTGAAAATGACGGAGTAGAGTGCTTACCAGAACCGAGGGTGAACGAGGTGATCACATATATACAAGGCAATTCTGGGGGACTGTATCTCTTATATGGAGGTTTTGTATCCACAAAGTTTTTACCATGCAAAGTCTTTCAGAAATGGGTGGACCATGCGTGGGAATCGAGAGGAGGTGAAAGGTGTAAGTGGGAAGAAGAGATTCTGAGTAAAGTGTACTTGACCGATGATATATGGAAGTTTGAGATAAAAAGCAAGAGATGGAAGAGGTTGAAGCGTTCAACAATATTAGACGGACCTGTCTACAACGATCGTTGGAGTCCTTCTTATTTCCAAAGAGGATATCACCATCCAAAACAGAAGGAGATTTATTATTTAACATCTGGACGTATTTTCTCTTGGAATTATCAAACCATGACCGGAAATTATATTTATTATTATGATAGTCTGTTGAGTGGAGCTATTGACTTCTCGAATGACACCTTAGTTGTACTTGGATACGATACGAAATCAAAAATTGAGATTCTTGTAATTGTACCTGACCTTTATTATTATAATAGACTCCTTGCCAAAATTACAGTGGAGGATTGGGTCAGCAAAATGTGGGAGGAGTCTTTGAAAATAAAGCAGCCTAGTGCCTGGGAGATGTGCTTCTTGAACAATAACAATGATTTAATATTAATTCCATCATACTACTCAGAATCAAATAATAATGAATTTTTGCAAACAAATCTGCAGCGGGTCATTCATATCAGCTGGTCTAAGGTCAAGAATACATACCAAGCAACCGAAAATTATCGAAAGCTAGAATCCGAACGACTGAGCTGGTGCAACAATTATAGTGTGAAAGACAAGGATTTGGCAAAGGATGAGAAAATATCGGAAAAGATAACTGAAAAGAATAAGCAAAAGAAAAATAAGAAGCATCAGATCAACTCATTCTTATGGCAATCGAAGTCTCGCTAAGAGAGTTGTTGTTCTGATGTCTCATGAACACACACAATGATTGGATTTATCTATTTCCTGACGAAAGAAAATCTAATTATATACTCGTGAGGATGAGCACTTATGAATTTTTACCAATTTCCAATTTTTTTTCTCGTTCTTTGGGTTGAATTAGTTGCGACAAGTTAATAAATACACTACCTTTGATTGTTGTTCCCCCTTTCATTACATATACTACGCATAAATGCTTCAAGGATCTAAATAAATCTGTTTTACCATTACTAGGAATCTTGTACGTTATTATCACATACTTCAAGAAATACTTTTTTTTTTTGAGGTGCGAAATCGCAAAAAAATAATGGAAAAAGTGTTACACAATTAAATACACAATTAAATTCAATATAACATTAGATAATCATCAATGAAGTCATTCAAAAATTTCGCCTTAACATCAGCTCCGTTCATTTTCATTGGGAGTCAAATAGCAGCTGGAATCTGTGGCATTCTGACCATATCAATGGCCATTGCCTTCCTGATTATGGCAATCAATTCAGATTTCAGGGATGATGATCAAAAAATCCAGTTCCATACTGCAATTCTCTCCATCCTGATCATAACATTATTGCTCATTCCGTTGTTCATAGCTACTGGAGTCTTCATCATATACTTCAAAGAAGACGAAGCTCCTTATGAACGAGCTTTAATGATCATTCGATCAGTGATGGCGCGTACACTATTATCCACGGAAGACATGAGCGCTACAACGCTTGCCAAAATTATGATCAAAGATCTTATCTCACATGAGAAGGATGCGCCCATACCAACAGATGACCAGAGAAATGCCCGGAGAAATGCTAAAAGAATGAGGGAAATACTTGAAGAGGAACGAGTAAGAAATGCATCACAGATAGAAAACCAGAGTTCAAACGACCTGCACAATGGAGCTGGGTTAGAGGCGGCCATTGAGAGGTTTCCAGAGTTGCAGTATTTCGAGCCGGACACGCCACCATTCAGTCCTCCTGAAGTTGTACGCTATACGGTGAATCCGTATGACGTCAACTACAGGATTTTGGACGCAGTCCAGGGTCTGAACTCTGGATACGAAATGTTTGCTTTGGCGTTACCAATAATAAAAGAGGAACACGAAGCTTTCCAGAAAAAATGAGAGCAAAAAAGGAGGCCAAAATGGTTGGTTTGACTCTCTATACAGCCAGTGTCTTCGCTGTTGTCACCATAAGCGTTGGCATCCTAAGTATTGTATCCTAGGTATACGATTAGAACAGTTGTTCAGATCAATATATAGCTGTATTAAATATTTGCATTTAAATAATGAAATAGCGCTGAAGAATTATCATTGCACAGAAGATGGATCGTATTCACTGAAACCCAACCCGTTGGAAAGCAAATGCCAAATAAAAATCACTGGCTTCAAATTCATCACCCAGAATTCCATAAGACCCATCGTCCATTTTGATTCCCTCTAGCATGCCACGCTCCAGCCTGTAGACCCAACTAGGTATCTCTTCTTTGAATAATTCGCTAAATTGTTTCCTATATATCAATGACAAATCGAATTCTTCAGCAATAGCTCTGAAAGCCTCAAATGGAACCACAAACTCTGGCACGTTATCAACGGCATCTTCAAGAAAATAAGTGTACATATTTCCCAGAACGTTTTCGAACTCTCCGTCCCTTGGAGGGTCATCCTTGAATGTGACACTGTAGATGCTATTACCAAATTTCTTTTCTCCTGGGGGAAGCTTCGACAATCTTTCGCTAATAACATCTGAAGATGGAATGGTTCCAATAAACACTCCACCAACTTTCAATGCCTTAGAGATATTCCGTAGAAGGTTCCTAATGGTTTCTTCAGTACTGAAGGCGTAATGCATTACAAATTGCATCGATACAATGTCAATTGGGAACTCTATCTGTGGGAATTGATGTAAAACTTCTGGAACAGGTGTATTGAAAGCATCACCAGTTGCAAACACGGATTCAAATGAGGTGGTATGCATGGTCTTGAACCTACGGATAGCTTCCAAAATCGATTCATTGGATATATCAATACCGATGTACTGAGAAGCCTTCGCCTTGTGCCATTTGTGTAAATCTCCCCCTTTACCGCAGCCCAAGTCTAGGACTCTATCACCCGGTTTCACAAATTTGTTTATTAACATATACTTTATGGCGTTGTTATACTTCCTTAGTTTGATGATTGGTGATTTGTTTCTGTTCACTCCACGTGAAATATGTGTTCTTGCATTATAGTGAGACCTCACAATTTCCTCAGGTCTCATATTTCCATTTGCTTGAAAAGTTTGTAAGTTAGATGCGATTAGCCTGTTGTCTCTATTCTCTTGGTCGAGACGCATCTTTTCTGCCTCTCTCATTTGCTCTTCCATCGTTTTTCTCTTACGCTTAATGACCCTTTTAGGGGGCATTCTTATTGTAGCATCAATTTTCTTTGAAAAATCCTTGTAATCATCGTCTTTCATCCAGTCTGGTTTCTCCTGTTCAGATTCTGGTTCAATCGGTGTATTTGCAACTTGAGGTCTTGTTGGTTCTTCAGAAGGCACGTAATGGTCACCACTTCTGAAATTATCAGAAGCAGAGTAATGCTTCCGTTTGGGACCGGTCTCATCTCTATTTCTCAAGGAGAAACTTTCGTACACCGAATTCTTTGTTCCTTTGATGAGTTTTCTCTTCTTTGGTCTATCAGACTCATCAGCACTCGCAGTTTCTGATGACTGCTCAGTTGCGTTGACAGAAGACGCCAAATTCTTTGGTTCGCCCCCAGTGCCACTATCAGTCTTGATTAATTCAGTCGACTCAGTCGATTTAGGAATCAGATCAGTCATAATGTGGATGTATAGTTTCTTAATGATATTGACTCACTGTGCCTTTGTCTTTTTTTTTATCATTCAAAAAATTATATGGTCTGAAAAGATGAACCTCTCTAGAATACGTCTGAAACACACTTTATAGAGATCTCCTCATAGAGATATGGATGTAGAAAAATGATCTCCTCTATAAACTCCATCTAAGATAAACTGATAATTGAAGTTTCTGCTGCGAAGTATACTTAGCTTGATGATACCCAGTAGAGTCAGGTTAAGTGTCCGGGTAATTAATTCATTTTGTGTGTTATGAACCAAAAACTTCTGAGAAAAGAAAAAAAGTGTTGAACAATTAGCATGTCAAGATTCCTTACTGCCTGGCCACCACAACACTCAACATTGAAAGCTATAACCAATCTTTTGACAATTTTCTCTTGTTTGAGACCAACTCTTTGTCTCAAAAAGGAAAACACAAAAACACACATGCTAATAGTTTGCATTTATCAGTTGTTTTTTTCAAGATACTCGCAGATTACAAGTGCTACATCAACTGAACCCTACCTTATTACTTAATTGTCGACCACATCATTTACCCATAGAGTACTGACAGATGAACGTGAATTCTAAGCTTCTGTCTAGTCAAAACCAGGGGCCACATTTTCTTTTGCAACAGTTGCAGCAAGGACAACAACAAACACAGCAAGGTCATCAACAACTAAATCAACAACCACAACAACATTTCGGTAACGATGTATTTCTACCTCAGCAACAGCAACAACAACAGCAGCAGTCTTCCTCGTTGCAATCTGGTGACCAGATTAATGCATCAAACATATTAGCTCAGACCTTGTATCAAGGCCAATATGGAAGAAGTGCTTCTAATCCACCGCCTTCACAAGCTCAGCAACATGCTCAACTGCAAATGCAGTTATTCAATCAACAACTTCAGCAGGTGCAGACTTCACAATCTCAAACACCACTGACACAACAATTACAGCAGCAACAACAATCATCACAGCTGACAACGCAATTTCAGAGCATAAACCTTGATACCAACACTAATACCTCACCATATTGGAAAATACAGGTAACTTTATGTCAGGCTTCAAGGAGTGCTAATACTGTTCCGCATTATTGGGCTAAAATGGCTGCTTCTTCCAACAAGAAAAGTACACCGAAGATAGTGAACGGGACAGCCTACGTGGAACAGTCACCTAAACAACCTACTTTGATCGATATTACACATAATTTGATCACGAATACGGAAACTGAAGATGCATCGACACCGGTTCACGATAGCGCACTTTTGCAGCACAAAAAATTATCAAACGATACAGCAATAGATGAAGAGGAACAGAGGATAAGGTTGAAAGAAAAAGATAAACAATGGTGGAATGGATTAGATTTAAGTGGTCAACAAATCATGTATCTTTCGACTAAACTTTTCAACTATCAATTCTTGAACAAGTTGTATTTGAATGGTAATAAGTTGCAAAGTATTCCACCTGCAATTGGAAAGTTAAAAAATTTGAAGTATTTGGATGTATCGAGTAACTTGTTGAAGCAGTTACCAAAAGAGTTGGGAACATTGTTCCATTTGAAATTTTTGTATGCATTCGACAACAATTTGACAACCATACCATTTGAGTTCGGAAAATTGTTCGAGTTGGACTTTTTAGGTGTTGAGGGCAATCCCTCAATGGATCAAGAGATAATAAATATCTTGGCCAAAAAAGGTACGAGAGGGTTGACTATATACTTGAGGGATAATGCACCAAAGTCTGACCCACCAACAGAAAGAGACTGGCTATACTTGTCAGATCAAGGGGAGCTTGTCACCGAACAAGAGGCTATAGAGGATTTGCATTACGTGCCTAAAAATGAGAATGATCCAAACGGTTTCACTGTGATGACATACAACACGTTGTGTCAGCATTATGCCACACTGAAAATGTATAAATACACACCATCATGGGCCTTAGACTGGAGTTATAGAAAAGATCTCTTAACAAAACAAGTCCTTGAATACAAGACAGATGTGATTTGCTTACAAGAAATCGAAACAAGAACATATGAAGAATACTGGCTTCCATTGATGGAGGAACAAGGATACAAGGGAAGCTTTAGCTGTAAAACAAGAGCCAAAACTATGGGTGAAAAAGCGGCTAAAAAAGTTGATGGTTGTGCAACGTTTTACAAGACTAGCAAATTTGATTTGATTGAGTACAAGATTTTAGAATACAGTGAGACTGTCATGCGTCAAGACAAATATGAGAAGACTCCCGATTTGTTTAACAGGTTTGCGAATAAGGATAACATTGCTGGTATCAGTATTTTGAAGCACAAAGAAACCAACCAGAAGCTTGCTCTAATCAACACCCATTTACATTGGGATCCAGAGTTGAACGATGTTAAGGCAATGCAAGTGTGTGTCTTGTTGGAGGAGTTGCAATTTTTGTTGCACAAATCGAACTCAAGGAATTGCAGCGTGGTAATATGCGGTGATTTCAATTCACAGACAAACAGTGCTGTGTACGAGTTATTATCAACTGGTGCTGTTGCTCAGCATTCTGATTTGGAGGGTAAGAATTACGGGAGATTCACAAGCGAAGGGTTTCAACACCAATTCAATTTGAAGTCTGCTTATTCACCTCTTGGAGAGTTACCTTTTACCAATTTGACACCTCTGTTCACAGACGCAATTGATTACATTTGGTTCTCGAACTCATCATTGCAAGTACGCGGGTTGTTGGGTCAAGTTGACCCTGATTATGCTGCAAGAAGTGTTGGTTTCCCTGATGAGTACTTCCCCTCTGATCATATCATGTTGGTCAGCAAATTCGAGTTTAGAAAGAATACTGTACAGAAAATAACCAGAGGAGCAGATTTCGGAAGAATGGGATCGAGGAGAACTTGAACAAATTTGTCCTTGCTTTTATGGTTTTAGTGGTTGAATGACCTTTCTCTTTTACTTCTCCGTCTCAATTTACAGACTCGATAACTATCATTTATGATCCTGATATTTGTTTGGTCTTTATATAGTTTCGTTTAGCTTTTGCGCATACCATTGGATGCAACGAATGTAACATAGCTTATGTCTTTTAGATTATTGATGTTCTCATTGTATGGACAATTCCAAAATAAGTGTATTCAAACCAATCATGAACATGTCTCAAAAACGTCTGAACCTGTCTCTTTTTTTCCCATTATCCTTCCCATTAAACTTGTGACAACAAAACCTATAAGGACATACAAGGCATTTATTACTGAAACCAAATTTGGGACCCTCAACATTCTACCCATTTAAAGATATAGCATGCTCTAGCAGCATATGAGTTTGGTGAGCGCCATCCCTCGATTATAGATATTACACATTGTGAATTGTTCATTCAACTCCAGAGTATATTCATTGAAAAATCGAACCGAAGATGAGTATATACTAAAATCGATACTATCTTAAAAAATGACTATTATATCCTTAAATCCAGAAAATTCTCCAACTCCTCAGCGTTTGCGGTATTCAAATCAAAGTTTGAAAAATTAGCGCCAGGGGTATCACCACCCCCATATAACACACCAGGTGTTCTATGATTTTGGGAAATGGCAGCAGGGGCAGGGAAGCTCAACAGACCAAATGCCGGTGTTTCGTCCAATCCACTCAACTGGTTAACGTTTAATGTTTGATCATAAGTTGGTGGCGATAACAATCTGACATCCTGGTACGTTGGAGGAACTTCATCATCCCATGCAATACCGAGTCCGGACCGTTCAGTGAGTATGACTTTGAACTGCATTCTTAACACTCTAGCGGCACCTGTAGGAATTCCAACCTTGTTACCATCTGGTGACTTGCCTCCATTAGCCAGCAGGTCTTTGGAAGAGCCAGAAGAGGGCTGTTTGGGTGTTTGAGAAACATTGGCAAACAGAGGAGATACCTCTGCGAGCCTGTTTTCCTTAGATCTCAGTGGTTTCAAAGAGTTTGATGAAGAGTTGGGACCTTGGAGAAGTTCTTCTGCAACAACTAATTCCACCACCAACAAGTGATTCACGTAGATTCCCAAAGTGTCGTCAAACAAGTCACATGTACAAGTTGATGATACATTGTTCATCAAGTTTTTGATATTGTAAAGTGGGGAAGTATAATTTGTAGAATCAATGCTTGTCAAGTTGTTCAAAGATGAGGAGAGACCAATCGTGGAGAGGTTTGATAAATTGATATCAGCAACCAATTCGATACATCCTTTGCTCGAGAAATCTGATTTCCAACCATTTTTGATCTCACCATGAGTTATCGTGCGTGTCTCTTCAAGGTAAAGAGCATGTCCTTGTTTTGGTGGCAGTGGGATGACCAGATCGTCAGTATCTGGAACTGGCTCAGTGCCATCTTCATTATTTGTATCATTCAATATAGGACGCTGTGGGGCATCGTTATCTAACAACTCATCTAAATTGTTCCGAGTTGACCTTGATTGCGTTTCTGTTTGCACGGGGGAGATACCGGTACTGGATGTCTGGGGTTCCAAATCTACCAGCAGTGGCAGCAGCAGTGGCAGCAGCGAAGAAGGAGACGAAGAAGAAGGAGCTATCGGCTCAGAGGCTGGTGGCAGTTCAAAAGAGGTGGAAACGTGTGGTGAGGTTGCGTTTTTCTTCTTTTGAAGTGCAGGATTGTTATGCAGATTCAACTTTCTTGCATGCTCTTCGACCACTCTCAATTTGAACTTGTGTGAACTGCAACTGTTCAGCTTAACTTTTATGTTTTCTTCCAATCTCCAGTTTAACTTTCTCATTCTCCACCTCCTATCAGGAGTGGCCACGTTTTCTAATTTCAATTCTATTGGAAAGGTAGATTTTGGATATAGCACATTTGGAAGCACCAGAGACGCTGTCAATTCAGTTGGTGGGAAAATTCTTACCGAGTTTCTATCTGGGCCTCTAAGAATTGACCTTTTAATGATGATAGGAAGACTGATCTGAACAACCTCGTCACTCTTCTTAACTCTAGCGATCACCACTTTGGCAACAAGTTCGTAGTCAATGATCATATTGATATTGGACAAAGATGTAGTTTGAGGAAGAGATCCCGGGATTAGATGACTGAAAGGGTAGCCATGCTCTGTGCCTCTCAAAAACTCGGTTGGCTCAGTTAATACATCCCATCTGGCCAATTCTGATTCTTTCAATTTGCACTCGGGGCAACCTTGCAAAGTGCTGGAAGGAGGTAGGAACGGTTTCCCATATTGCACCACTTGTGTTAAAGCCAAGGTGACCGATTTTACACAAATTGTATCATTTGCAGATTGTGTTGGGGTACTTCTTACCAGAGTGAGTGATCCACCATTAGCGGAAGAATTCAAAGCCGATTGTTTATATAGAATTTCCAATTTCAACAAGCCACTCAACAAGGAACCAGAGCTTTCCTTCGGATTTCCATATAGCACTATAGGTGGGCTTTCGATCTTGATTGATAGTTTGATATTATTTTGAGAGTTAGGTGAGGCTGATGAGGACAAGGGATTACTCATCAAGGATACATTCTGGAGTGATTTGTTCGAAGATGTTGGGGTAATGGAGCTAAATGATAGTGGTGAGCTATTGTTGCTGCTGTTGTTATTGTTGTTCTTATTTGAGTGTTTCTTCTTGTGTGAACCAAATATAGCCATTGTAGGGAGTATGGGGGATTATTTGGAGTCAGATCTGATTAAAGGAGAGGATAATTGAGTTGTTTGGGTCGTATGTTTGTTTGTTGTGCAAATGTGTGTGTGTGTGTAATATTACACAGTTTGAAATTTTGAGTGTGCGATGCCTCTGGTGTTATGTGGTAATAAGCAAAAAAACCAAAAAAAAAAAAAAAATCTTTAAAAGGGCAGCGGGGAATTAGATATATCTAACTCTCAAATAGAATAAAGAAGTGTAGATTTATATGATATTAAAATCTATGAAGAAGAATGCGTTCATATAAATTTGGGTATGAATAGGAATGGGAACAGAAAAGTGGAAATCAATCTTTCAAGTTGTTTGGTTGGACCAATATAAACCCGCTGTTCCTTTCTGTTAATTGAATTTAATTAAATCTTGTTAATGCCTCTCATCATCATAATTATTTGGTATTTATGAACACTACTATTTTTACAATACAGATCTCAGAAACCCGGCCCACCTTATTAATATTTACATGGATCATACATAAATTAATTAATTGTTAAATAAATATACATACAAAATAGATTCGTCATTTGAAATGAAACTGGGACACTATCGGAATATGATCCGACGGATACTTGTCGTTGGGGAATCCGACCTCACTCGACAAATATTCTGTCGCTATTCCATCCAATATTCTAACCAACTCGAGATTTGATTGCGGGTTATACCATATGTAATCTATCGCATCTTTGTAATGAGGAGTATATACAGTGTACTTATCATGTGGATACGAAGACTTCATCGTTTCGAAATTGTCTCTGATCATGTTCTCATCATTTAATTGATATTCTGCAGCGATTTTTTTAACTCTCTCGTCATACAAATTATGGTCCTTTTTCGAAAGATAATTGTAAACCATTGACTTAGAATTAGAATTGAAATCACCACACATCACCAGAGTATTGTTACCAGGATCATGATTTTTTATAAATTTTCGCAACTCCCTGGTTAGTATTAAAGTCTGTAAGTACTTGATATCATCGAAGTTTGGGTTCCAATAGAGATGAGTATTGGTTAAAAATATCTTTTGTTTCGTCAGCCGATGCTCTAACAACAAGATAAGCGCTACCGTGTTTCGACTCAATAACCTTTCCTGTATCACTTTATTAACCGGAAGAAAATTTCGGTCTCGTATTTCAAAGCTGTCTTGAGCCAATATTTTGAATTGAGAGTTCTTCACAAACACACTACAACCATCCATCTTATCCTCCGATCTGTCGCCCCAGTAATCTGGCTTGGGCTTCTTCACAAATATAGAGTCGTAGTTATGGAAAACACCATGTTTGGTCTTGTCATTCCATATTTTCTGATATAAATCGTACTCCATCTCTTGAAAGCACATGATATCACAATCCAATTGCTTGTATATCTGATTTAACAACCCCAATCGATAATCCAAATTCAAATACTGCGGTGATATGTAACTGTACACTGTAGGCCATAAATAGTGTTGTGATAGAATATTATAGGATGACACACTAAAAGATGATTGTTTGAATTGAAACGATAACGTTTCCTTGTATGGTTTAATATAGGTCCATTTACGATACTTGTATATGTCAACTCGTGGTAATTCAGTAGAGATCAGTGGTGGTATAATGGGCTCAATGTTTGTCACATAACGTCTCACTATGTTTTTCAACATGATTTTGTCGATTAAATGACCTCTGTGAATCGGCTCAATTTTAATAAACCACGATCAATCAAAACAATCAAAACAATGTCAATTAAACAGCCGAAGGAACAAAAAAAAAATAAAAGTAAAAATGAGAGGAAAAATGCAGCAATCAAAATTAACAAATACAACTTTAATCAGACAGAGCAATAGGCCTATTACACCGTATTGAACAACAATCATGGATGATCAAAACTTGAGGAAAGTGACCTCTGCTACTTCTGGGATAGCAACCGCAGAATTGAACCCAGAGAAAACACCTTTGCTTGAATCCGTCCCTATTGACAGCTCAAACTTATTAAGTCAAAGATATGATAAATGGATAGGTTTGTTGAATTCCCTATCACTCTTTGTCGAGGAGTACGAGGGGCTCGTCCGTTCTGGAAGCAGACATTATGAGAAAATCAACAAGAGTTTGTTGAACACCATGATTCCTCAATTCGACGTTGACTACTCAACAGGTATTACGGCAAGTACCCCAAATACTGCAGCCAAACCTCTGGAGACAACGGAACCCCAAAACGTTGATGGAGTCAATCAATGGTTCGACTCCATTAAGTACAACATGGATCTAAACTGGAAGAAATTCCAGGAAGTTGATCAGATGATCAAAGTGAACATAATGCCCGAATTCAAAAAGTCAATTGATGACATTACATTGAAGAAAAAATACTTGACCACTGAACAATCAAAGGAGATGAAGGAGATCAAAAAATTGACAGCAAACACTACCAAAGAAGTTAGCAAACTTGGGAACGCAACTCAGGTTTACACAACCAGTGCTGCTACAAGCTTCAAGATTGATTATAAGAATGATCCATATTTTTGTAATAGAAATGTGTTGTATAATGCAGATTTGCAGCTTCAAAAGGAAAACTTGTACATTGATTTTTTGACCAACAATGAAGAGAATTTTCAGCTATATGAAAGACAATTGGTTGATAGCATCAAGAAGATCTTTAACAACTTGAACAATGTCAATCTCGACCTCACGAAACAACAACTGAACAGTTTCCAGTTGTTAAATGATCAAATAAGTGGCATACCAAGTGATGCCGAATGGAACAAGTTTGCCGAGATCAACAACAAACAAATGATCGCCGGCAACCCGTACAAGAGATCTTTACGAGGAGTAACATATCCAAATGAAGATCACGTCTCCACTGAACCAATTTTAGAAGGATTGTTGGCTAGAAAGGAGGGAAAGTTGAAAAAAACTTATTCCACTTATTTTTATGTCATCACAAAGACTCGATACTTGTATGAATTTCCTTCAAGGTCATTCAAGGATTCACCAACTCCATCATTGGTCTTCTATTTACCACACTCCTTCGTGGGCAAGCCATCATCTCCACAAGACGAGAAGTTCAAGATCCAACTTATCGGGAAGGACCAGAGCAATATAGTCAACATCACCAAGAAAAACCTCACTTTGCGTGCCAGTAATTATGAGGAGATGTTGACGTGGTATAACGTGTTGGCTGAGGTGAGTGGGCAAATGAATGAGAACGAGGAACTGAGACTCGAGTCGATGAGTTTAGATGACAGCTTTGATGGTCCTACCCCACCTGATACCAGTGTAGATTCAAGAGTGGCATAGATTCCATTAGGGCTTACACGTTGTGTTTATTTTTTTTAAGTTTCGTTTCTTCCACTAAAACACAACACATCATCCAACCAGACATTTCTTTGTATTATTTGATGTTGAATAATTTGTTTTTCAGTAATTTTACTAGTATTGTTATCATGATAATACGATTTCGTTTATTTGAATGTGTTATAACTTTCCCAGTTTTTTTGCCAATATCAAATGATGTGCAATTGTTGCGGTAAATAAGTTTTGTAGCGATAAATGAATGGGTCTAACATATACCCCCAACAATGCGTCTCCCAAAAGTGGTTATGCAGTCAGTCTACAAATTAAAGCCATATTTTATTTTAATAATTCATCATATATACACGATTGAAAGTCCTTAAGTCTTTTTGCTTAAGAACGCCTGGTAAGCATCGTTATTTATATGCACGTTACCCACACTTTTCATCTTCCTCTTTCCCTCCTTCTGCTTCACCAACAACTTCTTACGTCTAGTTATATCCGAGGCATGCAATTTTGCCAACACATCTTTTCTCCTAGCCTTGATGGTCTCTCTCGCTACAATCCTGCCTTGACATTTCGATTGAATGATGATCTCAAACTGTTGTATTTTCAAAAACTCTTTGAATCTTTTGACGTAATCACGCCCGTTTCTGTCAACTTGCGAAACATGCATCACTTGCGCCAATGCATCAATACCCTTTCCATTTACCGTCAATTCCAACTTGACAATGTCGGAGACCTTGTACCCGCAATCCTCGTAATCTAATGATGCATAACCCTTGGTAGCAGATTTAATCTTGCCAAAAAAATCATCAATCAAATGCGCCAACGGTATTTCATACTTGAGCATCGCCTGGTGTTCGTTCAATACAGTGAGCTCTTTTTGGATTCCTCTGTTACTTTGACACAACGTCATCACAGCACCAACATACTCTTGCGGCATTGTCATGATTGCCTCCACATATGGTTCTTCATAACTGGCCACTCTGAACTTCTCGCTGATGTCAGTGAAGTCATCAGGGTTCGTGATGATCTTGGTTGTACCGTCTTTGTAGTTGATTTTGTAAGGCACTGTAGGAGCAGTGATGATTAATTTGGCGCCGTACTCGTTTTCCAATCTCTCCTTGAAAACAGAGGCATGCAACGAGCCCAAGAAACCCAATCTCCATCCTTGACCCAATGCATTAGATGTTTCTCTTTGTAAAGTGACGGATCTGTCATTAAGTACCAAATGCTGCATTGATTCCTCCATCTTCTTGAAATCAACTCCCTCCAGAGGAAATGCTCCTACGAAAACCATCGGTTTAGGCTCTTCAAATCCAGGCAAGGGCTCGATGGTGTCATCTCCAACGTTGAATATTGTATCACCTACCATCGCCTCAGCAGAAGACCTCATTCCAGGGATGATATACGCAACTTGGCCAGCTACCAATTGTTTCATTGGGACCCTATCTGGATGAGTGATGCCAACTTCACGGACATCATATTTTTTCTGAGTCTTGTAAAAACAAATCTTGGAGCCCTTCTTCACCACACCATTCACAACATGAATTAACAAGACCACACCGAGATACAGGTCATACCAACTGTCAACTAACAACGCCTTAAATGGTTTGTTGATATCACCTACGGGGCATGGTATCTTTTCAATGATGGCAGGAATAATCTGATCCACATTCAATCCAGTCTTGGCACTCACAGGAATAATGTCTTCTTTTGGAAGCTCAAAGGTTGTCGTTATCTGCTCTTCCAGTCTAGGTATATCCAGATGATCCAAATCGATCTTATTGATGATGGGCAATAGTTTCAAGTTCATACTGTAAGCCAAGTAAAAATTAGCCACCGTCTGTGCTTTTATACCTTCGGAAGCGTCGATCAATAATAGAGCTCCCCCACAAGAAGCATATGACCTGGAAACTTCCAATCTGAAATCAACGTGACCTGGCGAATCAACTAGATGTAGTAAATAGTCTTCGTTCTTGTAATTGTACAACATGGAACATGTTTGTGCCTTAACTGTAATTCCACGCTCTCTTTCCACATCTAGCTTATCCAATACTTGCTTGTTACTATCGCCTGGTTTCAAAACCCCGGTGATCTCTAACAATCTATCCGATAAAGTCGATTTTCCATGATCAACATGAGCCACAATAACAAAATTTCGGTACCTCGAGATCGGTATTTCTGTTATTTTCAGTTGTAATTCGGCTGGCGTAAGATTTGTATATTGCGGCAGCAATACCGCTGAATATGATCGGAATACATGGACTCTTCGTACAGTGAATGTTTTTGTGGCAAATTGGCAGAGCTTGAACATTACTTTTCATATCATCGTTAAGTTGAATAATTTATAATATGGCCCAAAGAATTTTTTTAAACAAATATCAAGAGAGAAGTGGCTTACAGAGTTTGTAGTTTGCTCAACTATTTCTTATGATTATTTGATGAGAGTCATCCAACTATCCATTGAAGTTCAAAGAGAAAAGGAGTTTCAGGTGACAGATCTAGACTTCATATAAGTTTTTTGACGTTATACATAACGCCGTTTCACATGTGCTATACAATTGTTCACGTGTGATCATGAACCTGTCTGCGGGACAATGGGATGACTGGATTTCCCTAGAACTGTAGTCATTCTTCAAAAGTATAATTGCCATAGTAGCGCATAAATCTTGGCCAGGATGACCATCAGACAGAAGACTAATTTCGCCGGTATGAGGGCCAGCTTTGACATCTTTTAAACACAGGATCATAACTAAAAGAGCATGCATCCATCCACACTATAAATATTACAGATTACCCCAAAAAAAAAAGATAAACATCTCAGGTAGCTTAGCACTAAACAATCTAAACACCACCTTTTATGAAATTGAACAAATAATGGCACTGGTTTCTACTACTATATAATTTAACAGAGCAAATCTTTTTGAGATATATGTTAACCCATTCAACTGCAAATCGACTTGAAATAGAGATAACGGTTTATAAACAAATCAAGCACAATGATGGATAATGATAATACTTCAAGCGCGACAACTTTCATGTCATTGCCAATCCCGCTCTTGGAGCAGATCGTATGGTGCTTACCCACCAATGACGTGGTATCGCTTTCGAGATGTCACTCAGTGCTCAACTACTACTGCAATGCCAGATTGTATCGGAATATCTTGATCACAGAGGATAGGTTGATCCAGCTCAAAAGTCTGTCATGCAGGCTAGTGCTGTACTCTATTTTGAAGAAGAGCAGACTTTGTGACTTCATCAATACATTGAGTAACAACAAGGTTCTCATTTCTTATATTCGTTATGTCAGTATCATAACTTCATCCTCACTAGCAACCTCCAATTTGACAAATGATTATGACTCATTGTACTATCTTTTACTCTCAAATTATTCAAATTTGAGATATTTGGAGAATTTGGATTACAATAACGTCAAAAGATGCGAAAATTTTTTGCAATTCAATAATAATTTCATTTCAAAGAAGAATTTGAGAAACTATTTGTTATACGAAAATGATGATCTTACGATTAATCCAGCTGGTCTGTTGAGTAAGATACTGAATTTGGAAAATTACCAAATTTCGTCTTTGACTGATTTCAAATTGATACCTACTGAAGGATGCCAATTTTTCAAGCTTTCGATAATGATTGAACAGGTTTACAATGAAAGAATAGATATTGATGATTTCCAGTTGAATGATATCCTTTTGAGAAAGTTTCAGTACTTGAAGACATTGGAGCTCAACTCATCAATCTCCTCGGAAATTTTTTTGACAAAATTGCAAAACTTGAAAGCCAGCCAAGTTAAATTTTACAACTTGGAAACGTTGTCCATGACTTACGTACACTCTATCAGATCACAATTCGACTTACTATTGGATGTTGATAGTCTCGGTAAAACATTCTTTTTCGGCCGGTTGAAAAACTTGGAATTGAAATTGAATTGTGACGATATTAACTGTCAAGTTTGCATTGAAGCTTTTATGAACAATTTAATACCACGCTTGTCGAATTTAGTGAGCTTGTCTTTAATCTATATTACCAACGAAAATTTGTTGGCCAATTCACGAATTGACTTTGATCACAACACGGATGATGATCAAGATAATTATAAACCGCTTTGGACCAAGACAATCTGTAATTTGCATCAATTGAAAAAGTTGGATTATCTATACATCAACTTGAACGATTTCACTTTCATACCCTTCTTGAAGCTAAACATCAATAACACTTCAAGTATGGTCAATATTTTCAACTTTAACATTTCTCACAGCTTTTTACACAGAAAGAATTCGAATTTTGAAATACTATGCCATTTGCGTTTAAGAACTTTGATAATACCAGATTTCTTCTACAATTGGAAATTGTTCAACAACAATGTCGAAGAAGTTGAGTGCAGTTTACAATTTTTGGCTTATTTAAACAAATGTAATTGCGAGGAGTGCCATGAAGCCAGGTACTTGTTCAAAGTATATTCTGAAAGTTATGAGTTCATTGACAACAACGTATTGTTGTCTTCTATTTCCGATGCAAGTCCACACTATTTCAAATTTCCGATAGAATCCAGAAGATTGACAATGGTAGATGTCAAAAATTACCGGTTCTTCTATAATTCCTTCATAAGAAATTTGAAACAAAGGTTGCCTTTTACAGATAAAATTTTCAAGAACCAAAGTGGGTTGACAATATTAGACAAGCCTTTCAACGAGTTTAGTCTTTTAGGTGCAAACGGGGAGGAGTATGACAGCAAAAAATCGCACTATGAAAAATTTATCAATTTGTTGGTTCATAATTTGCAAGATGATTTGAAGTTCTTTTTGAAGAGTAACGGAAAGTTGAGAAAGTTGGTGTTGGGTGGTATTTATTTTGAAATTGAAAGAGTCACGTCATATCAATACATCTGCAAGGGAGCCTATGATGACTTTAGTATAATTATTGATGTTTGAGATCATTAATTTGTCTATGTCTATTCTAATTTAGCTGTATAGTGCTTAACAACTAAAGCTATTCTTGATCTCATGTTCCATAATCAGTTCAAGTCGGATTTCCAAAACTGACCGACCTATTTATTCCCCACGCTTTCTCTTGGAGACATGATGACCTGCTGGGCAAAGACGAAAAGGGCATGTGACAGATTGGGTAACTCTGGTAACAATCATGTGACCTGTCCAAAAAGATTCCTTATCGTAGCCACTACTAACGAAATTTCTAGAATTCCATGTTTTGTTCAACTGATGTGCACAAACCAGAAACTTTTGAAATCTAAAATGTTGTCTAATCAGAGATACTGGTAGCTATTAACTCATCTGTTAGATAGTGCGGCAATTGTTGTTATTGTTGCAGCTATTGAAAACATAGAATCTGGCAATGATAGGCTCCGCCCTTTTCTTTTTTTCTTTTTTAGAATCTGGCCCCTCATATCATTACTTTTTGCCACCTTTTATTAGAAAAGTATAAATAGTCTGCACAATTTCCCGCCAATTACGAACCACAATTGAATCCCTGTAAATTGCAATCTAATTTAATCAACAGTTTAATTAATCAATCCATCAATTAGTTTCAATCCATTCATCGCACACTCACAATATACTTCTATCATGCAAATCTTCGTTAAGACTTTGACAGGTAAGACCATCACTTTGGAAGTTGAATCTTCTGACACTATTGACAATGTCAAAGCCAAGATCCAAGATAAAGAGGGTATCCCACCAGACCAACAGAGATTGATCTTTGCTGGTAAACAGTTGGAAGACGGTAGAACTTTGTCTGATTACAACATTCAAAAGGAATCAACATTGCATTTGGTTTTGAGATTAAGAGGTGGTATGCAAATCTTCGTCAAGACTTTGACAGGTAAGACCATCACTTTGGAAGTTGAATCTTCCGACACCATTGACAATGTCAAGGCAAAGATTCAAGATAAAGAAGGAATCCCACCAGATCAACAAAGATTGATCTTTGCTGGTAAACAGTTGGAAGACGGTAGAACTTTGTCTGACTACAACATTCAAAAGGAATCAACATTGCATTTGGTTTTAAGATTAAGAGGTGGTATGCAAATTTTTGTTAAGACTTTGACAGGAAAGACCATCACTTTGGAAGTTGAATCTTCTGACACTATTGACAATGTCAAAGCCAAGATTCAAGATAAAGAAGGTATTCCACCAGACCAACAAAGATTGATCTTTGCTGGTAAGCAATTGGAAGACGGTAGAACTTTGTCTGACTACAACATTCAAAAGGAATCAACATTGCATTTGGTTTTGAGATTAAGAGGTGGTATGCAAATCTTCGTCAAGACTTTGACAGGAAAGACCATCACTTTGGAAGTTGAATCCTCTGACACTATTGACAATGTCAAAGCCAAGATTCAAGATAAAGAGGGTATCCCACCAGACCAACAGAGATTGATCTTTGCTGGTAAACAGTTGGAGGACGGTAGAACATTATCCGACTACAACATTCAAAAGGAATCAACATTGCATTTGGTTTTAAGATTAAGAGGTGGTATGCAAATCTTCGTCAAGACTTTGACAGGAAAGACCATCACTTTAGAAGTTGAATCTTCTGACACCATTGACAATGTCAAAGCCAAGATTCAAGACAAAGAAGGTATTCCACCAGACCAACAAAGATTGATCTTTGCTGGTAAGCAATTGGAAGACGGTAGAACTTTGTCTGACTACAACATTCAAAAGGAATCAACATTGCATTTGGTTTTAAGATTAAGAGGTGGTATGCAAATTTTTGTTAAGACTTTGACAGGAAAGACCAT
>JAKTUO010000067.1:0-41150 GCA_030556755.1 Nakazawaea anatomiae | reverse complement strand
GAAGATCCTTGATTCGGAGCCACGTTATTGGAATGACTCGAATTCTCCAGCTTACCAGTTTTCTCAGCTCTTTCTTTAGCAATTCTCAGACGGCAGTTCTTACTGATATGACCCATCCTGCCACAGTAGTGACATTTGATACTGGATCTAGCAACATAGCCATTTGGATTAATATTTAACACTTCAGTGGAAACACCAACACCATCACAAAACGGCTTCACAAACTGATAAAAATCACTGAACTTCACTTGATCCAAAGTCATGGGGGTAAACAAGGTAGCAGCTTTCTCAACAACAGAGTCTGGTAAGACACTAAGTAGAATACCAATACAGTATACCTCCTGGTTGTGGTATACCGATCTTCCCAACATAACATGATCAAGCATTTGGGGCAATGTTAACGAACCTGAAGGTTGATTCAACCTTTTTGAAAAATGATGCAAACTTCTGACGGTAAGGGTACCATACTGATCTTTCAATGATTTGAAAATTTGAGAGGCATCACTAATAGTGTTCTCAGCACACATAACTTCCCATAGGTCTGGACTGATGGTGTTCATTGCAACCGTGGTGACAGCTTGCAATGTCTTTTGACGAATGATAGCAACTTGTTCCACATCATATTGTGCGATGTCAGCAAGTTGTCCTGATTCAATGTACTCGGCAACTCCTGATGTAGTCACTTTGAGCATACTCATTAACATTGGAAACCATTTGTAGTAGTTATCAATACCAGTTAAAACATGAGAGGACTGCATTTTAAGGCTCATAACCTGTTGAACTGCTGAGGTCCTCTCAATAAATTGAGTTGTAGTATTCATTGTGATGATATACTTTTTCTTATAGATTTTGAATGCTTAATAAAAGATTTCCTTTAAGAGGATATCTTTATCTATTTATATATAATATATATCTCAAATATTACAGCTCACTATTTCCTAAAGTCGGTCATTTAAATCCCTCAGATTTATTTGCTCGTATTTCTTCTTTCAGATTTAATCCCTCAGATTAAATCCCTCATAAAGAAATCCCTCATATGACCTTGCTCAACAGCTTCATCAGTAAAAGTTAGCAAATATTTTGTTTGTGCTCCCTTAACTGGACCAAAAACATCGGTATGTACCATATGGAAAGGTGGTAGATCCTTGACATATATGTCTCTGGAATGTTTGAAATGCTGATGTAATTTGCTTTTGCCTTTCATGCAATTTTCACATTGGAATGTATTTCCTTGACCAATGTCACTGATATCATTGATAGTTATATCGGTAAAAACATCATTCCTGATTGAATTGATTATGGCGGCAATATTTATGTGACCTAGAGTTCTATGCAACTCCATCAAGCTATATGACTTTTTTGTCAATGATACTGTTATTGGCATAATTGAATGATTCATGTTGAGATTAGTAATCACGGAAGTTCTAAAAAATTCTATGTGGCTGTGGGCCCTGGGCCGGTTGTGCGCGAACAGTACGCATGACCAGATGACACGAAAAAGTATTTTTAGTAATCCGGAAATTTAGGAAAAAAAAAATAGCAGTAGTAAATCCAATTCTCCAGAAATGATGTTACATCAGCAGCAACTGCAAATCCAGCTGCTGCTGCAAAGAATGCAAAAACAGCTTTCTGCAAGCTCTATAGGACGGATAAACGGATCAAATGGTGTGACTGATTACTAATAAAAGGATGATCTGAATGATATATAAGGACCATGAAGGTCTCAAGTTTGTAAAGATATTTTGATAGTTAAAGTAAGCAAGAAATATATTATATACCAGATATTAAGAAAGATGAATACATAAAGATTAGTCGGCATTCAAGACTGCTTTTATCTCAAAAAACCACACTATCTTAATACTTCAAGAATTTAGCATAATCACAATAGCTATTACTCAATTAAGAGAAATTTATATTTCATTTTCACAGAACACCCAGACCCCTATGGCCACAAGGACCAAAAACCAAATTGGTTACCGGTTCACAACAACATTATCTTTCAATCAACGAGCCATTACCCACCGAAAATGTGAAATTTTCTTGAACATTTCATTCTATTCATAAAAAAACCTGATATATAAAATGACCTATGAAATAAGAGTTTTTTCAACTGATTTTCATAAAGAATCTTTTCCAAAACTTCCTCCAACTTGTATAGTTTGAACCACTGTCGTTTATCCTCAAGTTTTACATCTGTGTCAATGTTTGATACGTTGTATCGGCTCAAAAGACTTACCATCCTATCATTCTGAATATTGAATACTGAGGTTTATTTTAAACACATATCGTAACTATGTAACTTTTACAACTCTGTATCTTTCTGATTCGTTTTTCATAATGAATCAAAATTAATAATTAAAAGATATAACGCGTATATTAATCGTTTTGTGAAGTAAATTCACTGTAGATAAATGATTTTTTTGTAAGAATTTTCCTTATCTGGGGAATCGAATCAGATTTTCTCTATTCAAATCTCTAGTGAAATCCGTTCTAAACATGTGAAACAAGAGCTAATTGAAAATCAAGTAGTAAAATATGGAACTAATAATACTAAAAAGGTAGCAAAGGCACTGAATAGTGCAAATCGATCATTACAATCGATCTCCAATTGTATGCTATTTATAAAGATAGTGATATTAATACTCGGCATCAAGAGTGTTCTCCCTACTTCAATTCAAGATATTGCGAGTGAGTTACTTGAAAAGGAAGTAGAGAAACTATAGAATATTCCAGAAAGTTAAAAAGTTTAGTTGAGCCGGAAGTTGAGGGTAATTCGGAAACAATATAAAATGAAGAGGCCCCCAATATCTGATTAAGACAGACATAGCGAAAATTTGATATAATGAGACTATCAATAACATTTTTAAATTAGAAAACAATGAAATATAAAAGAACTGAATGTAATATCGGAAATATAGATATGGCATAAGTTTATCTAATTGATGTAATTGTTTTTATCTTTGAAATTCTAAATATTTGTTATCCGTTTAATATTTCAAATCAAGTTGTGGGGACGATTTTGCCATCATATGATTTTACAGACATCTACCGGAATTCTCCATACTCCCAACATTTATCATTTTCATATCATTGTCATCAACTGTCTTCTGTTAATCATAAATCATATTACTGGTTAATTTGTAAAGGTTTTTCTTATCAAATTTATGATAGTAACAAAGTAAAACTTTTGTTTATTGATAGAAAATAAACAACTATACAAACCTAAGTAAATTCTCTATGTTGGTTGAACTGCTGAGGTCCTCTCAATAAATTGAGTTGTAGTATTCATTGTGATGATATACTTTTTCTTCTTTTTCTTATAGATTTTGAATACTTAATAAAAGATTTCCTTTAAGAGGATATCTTTATCTATTTATATATAATATATATCTCAAATATTACAGCTCACTATTTCCTAAAGTCGGTCATTTAAATCCCTCAGATTTATTTGCTCGTATTTCTTCTTTCAGATTTAATCCCTCAGATTAAATCCCTCATAAAGAAATCCCTCATATGACCTTGCTCAACACTCTATTTATATTGAACCTCTAGAAGATTCTTGGATCTTCTATTTACTAATCTAGAATGAGATTCTAGAATTCAAAGTTTTTTTATTACCATATAAATTAATGTAGGTACCTACTGAGCTATATTTAAGGTAAACCTTTTCGGACTAAAACCTTTTCCATTCTTCATTGATCGAGTTTCACACCAGCAATGATCATTTTAGCCTCTCAATGGTATAGAAAGGAAGAACAATTCTTGAGAACTGCCTGCTGGTTGTCATTCAACGGGTTGAGTATAATCATGGGAAGTAGTATTGCTTACGGCTTGCTTATAAGACAAGATTCCTATCCAATTCATGCCTGGAAACTTTTATTCATTATCACAGGTTGCATCTTTATCTTTGTTGGAATCCTATTCTTGTTCCATATACCAGACACTCCTGCTGGAGCTTGGTTCTTGACCAACAAACCTTGCAATGATGGGTCATTGAATGGAGAAGGTTCCAAGATAATTTTCTCCAACAAGTCAATCATGTTGAGATTAGTAATCACGGAAGTTCTAGAAAATTCTTTGTGGCTGTGGGCCGGGTGTGCGCGGGCAGTGCACATGACCAGTGGTCACGAAAAAGTATTTTTAGTAATCCGGAATTTTAGGAAGAACGGATAAACGGATGAAATGGTGTGACTGATTACTAATCAAAGGATGATCTGAATGATATATAAGGACCATGAAGGTCCCAAGTTTGTAAAGATATTTTGATAGTTAAAATAAGCAAGAAATATATAATATAACAGATATTAAGTAAGATGAATACAGAAAGATTAGTTAGTATTCAAGAAATCAACTCTGAAGGCAAATTAGCTTCCATGAAGGCAGTAACTGCAAGAGAAATTGGTTCTGGATCTTCCAATTCTTGAATTGCTGTACCAACAACTTGACCAATCAATTGTCTTCTGTGAACAATTTCATCGTCCAAAACTTTAGCGCATAATTCCAGATGAGATCTATGGGACTTTTGCAATATTGAGTCTTCCTGATTCTTTTGAATGCCCGAGATCACGGTAATGTCGTTTTCGAATTCCATAACTTAATTGATAATTAGTTAAATAATATAATGTATGTTAATTGTATTGTGAAGTAAAAGTCACTTAGATGAATCTTGGTATGAATTTTCCTGGTGTCTCATTTCTTCTATTCAAATCTCTAAAAGATATCAGTCTCTTTTGTATGCTTTCTAGACATATGAAACAAGAGCTAATTGATAAACAATACTAAACTATGGAACATGAACTAATGATAATAAAAAGTAAAAAATGGTACTATAAAATAATTTAGGTTCTAATTGATAACATGAAACTTGTTGATCATTGCAATTGATTTCCAATCAGATGCTATTAATAGAAATATTGATAACGAATATGCGTTAGTGCATGTAATTAGTGTAATTGATGTTATCTTGAAACGTTTTATATTTGTTTTTTAAGGCTCAAATTTTGTTATTGCATAACAACATTTTTATGATTTCACAGACATGTGTTGAAAACGCCATATGTCCAACAAGATCGTTGCAACAAATATCTGGCTTGGTATTTGTACATGGAGTAGTCATTGATGATCCCGATCAATTCATCATCGTTATTACCCTTTGAATAGGCAATATAAGCCAAGAATGGATCCCTCTTCTCACAATATTTACCAACAACTCTGGTATCATACATATCATTTTCGTTCAAGAATTTTTCTGATTGTTGTTGGAGTCGATGTAAATCTTGGCCAAAGTGTCATAAACAGCTCTTTCCGTTGATCCACCAGCCAATGTAGCTTCCAAATATGGGAGTAAGATCTTAAGTCTGTTTCTCTTTTCAACTTCATCGACCAATTCCTGAATTGGTACTCATACCAAGACTGATTGCAACAATAACTTGATGTTGGAGATACGGCGTTTTTCAACATATGTCTGTGAAATCATAAAAACGTTATTATGCAATAACGACAATTTTGAGCCCCAAAAGCTAAATCTGAAACAAATAAGATGTTTCAAGATAACATCACTTACACTAATTACATGCACTAATGCATATTTACTATCACTATTTCTATTAATAGCATCCGATTGGAGATCAATTGCAATGATCAACAAGTTTCATGTTATCAATTAGAACCTAAACTATTTTTTACTTTTTATTATCATTAGTTCATGCTCCATATTTTAGTATTGTTTATCAATTAGCTCTTGTTTAATATGTCTAGAAAGCATACAAAAGAGACTGATATCACTTAGAGACTTGAATAGAAGAAATGAGATCCTTCACACCAGGAAAATTCATACCAAGATTCATCTATCTACAAGTGACTTTTACTTTAAAGTACGATTAATATACAACATATTATTTAACTAATTATCAATTAAATTATGGAACTCGAAAACGACATTACCGTGATATCGGGCATTTAAGAGATCCAGGGAGACTCATTATTGCAAAATTCCCATACATTGCGTGAGCGTGCGAACCACACTTAATACCCAGCATCTTCTCACATTATTGGAGTGTTTACGTCAGTTGCTTATTGGCTTTTATTATCTTCTCTTATCACTTCATTGCCGGCTCACTTACTGCTGACTTGATTAGTGTTACAATTGTTCATTGAATTTGAGCTTAATATTTGTGTATATTTACCATAAAGATAGTTGAGAATTTACTAACTGATTAAAATAAAGCATTGGTATTATTGAAAATATACTTCACCTTAATGGAAGTATATCTCTTGTTTTTTATAATTTAGGTGATAGTGTTAAAATATATTCGCTATATCTTTTTATCTCTCTCTTCATCAGATTTTGGGTTAAAGGACCTCCTTTTATATCGTTTCCAAGTTACCCTGAATTGCAACTTCAATCTCACTTTCTAACTTTCCAGAAAATTCTACTGAACTTGTATTTCCTTTTCAAGCAACTCTTCCGCAATAATATTGAGGATAGGGATACCGAAAATACTGACAGGTAGTCTTCTATATAAATAAAAACCCTGTCCTCTAAACGATAGGTCTTGTAAAAAGCATGGAATCGTTTCTTTTTATACGACAATAAAATAAATAATAATAGTTGTTTCATGTCAAACCTGAAATTTTGGTGTCATTTGTTATCAAGGTAATAAGAGGTGCTTCATGTGAAAGCTGAAGCATTGGCAGTTATTTGTTGTTGAGATTAGTAATAACGGAAGTTCTAAAAAATTCTATGTGGCTGTGGGCCGGTTGTGCGCGAACAGTACGCATTACCAGATGACACGAAAAAGTATTTTTAGTAGTCCGGAAATTCAGGAAGAACGGATAAACGGATGAAATGGTCTGACTGATTACTAATCAAAGGATGATCTGAATGATATATAAGGACCATGAAGGTCCCAAGTCTGTAAAGAGATTTTGATAGTTAATTAAGTAAGAGAGATTGTTGGGGTGTAATAATATGACTTGATGAGATGTTTTTATGTGGCTGAGGTGCTGTGAATTGCCTGAAGATGATGCGGCGTTCATTTGAGTTTTTGAAATTTTATGACACAATCTTTTAGGGTGGGTTGTGATAAAGGGGCTGTTGATTCACAGAAAAAAAAAAAATTGTGGGTGGGAAAGCCGGGTAACCTAATACTTTGTTTATTTATTGACACAAAAAATGAGTATCAATTGGCAGATAAGTGGCTCGAGAGCGAGAGCCAAAAGAAGTAAAAAGGGGGAAGATACACACACATACACACAACCACAGAAAGCAGTATACCCACAGGCTCCAACCATATCATAAGCATCAAGATTGAAAAACGAGAATACTGGTCTCTACTTCGCCTCATAATTATGAAGATCAGCGAGACGGCATGCTTCGCTGGTTGTCAACTATGCAGAATTGGACAAGGAGGATTTATTGGAGGATGATAACAATGAAGATTTCATACTGGATAGATGAACACAATCCATTTTGAAGAAGCGCAATTGCACCATTATATTTTCATTTTTTTAATTTTCGATCTTTACGGATTGTCTCAAATGATGCAGGAGATAACCATTAATCTCAAATGCTCACTTCGAAGTCAAAATAAAAGAAAGACACTGATGAGCCAATAGTGGTAGGAATCAAGAGTCTTACTGTTCGCACAAAACGGAAAAACTCAGAGTTTACAAGATTCGTTGATGGTGCTGATGTACTGTGGAAGTTTATATCTTCTTGAGCGATGTGAGTGGTACCAAATAGTTAGTCGATGTGAAAAGAACATAGATCAAGACATCAGTGCTGTTCCATGGCGTTCACAAATTCTTTCCATGCCGTATACACAGACGACCGGCTTAACAATGATTAATAGTAATCAACATTCGTAAACACGTAATAAATTAGGTAGTTAAATAATCGATAAATAATAAATAAAATGTTACATTTCTTGGGAGCCCAAGCTTCTTAGCTTAAAAGAAATGCAGCATTTTTGTAAAAATCCAACATCGGATTCTCACCTTTTTTTGTTGAAGTCGCTTCAATATCAGCCCATTGTTGAAGAAATTCGCGATGAGTGGAAACCTTGGACAATTTGCCAACCGTCTGCTTATATAGCTCAGCAGCTAGTTCAAAGTTTGTTGGAAAAATGATGTCGAAATATCCCTGTTGAACCATGTAAGAGTCCATGGTGATCATTCTCCCATTCAAGACAGTTTGGACCACTGGCGCATTATAACCTGGTATGGAATTTGGTAAAAAGTTAAAGTCGGAGGAGAGTAATTGATGCTCTGGAAACCTGTGTTTTAGGATGTGAAAAAATTTGAGTAATCTCGTCGGTATAAACTCAGAGTCAGACAATCTGGATCTGAAAGGATTCAATGAGCACTTCAACTTGTTCCAGTAAGACTTATGCAACGGGTGGCTGCTGGTGAGTTTTTGACGGAAAGAAGTATTGAAAACTGAGAAGGCACTATGTTCTCGCATTGATAAAAACAGCTCAGACCAAATATCTAATTTAGGGCTGAAGAATTCCTTGAAATCGCCTTTTTCATCGATCAAGACGTACCCTTGATGAGGCTGCCTTGTATCAACATCATATTTGATAACATCATGACTGAAATTGTCGAAAACTTCTAGTGCTATGAAAAAGCAGGGATCATAAACGGTTTCATCCCAGTCGAATATAGATTTGTTAATGACCTCTATCTTGTCCAGGTGCTTTCCAAATTTTTTTAACTTTTGCTCTTTGGATAATCTGGTTGAAATCTCAATTATTCGATACTTTGTTTTTGCGTATACCTCCGGTTGTTTCAGTTCAATGTAATTTAAGATATCCATCATCAACGTACCATTTCCTCCACCCAATTCGTATATCAACAAATCTTTGTAAGGGTATTGATTTAACATGTAGTTTACCAACAAGTACCTCGCAATCAGCTCACCGTAGTAGGGTTGGAAAAGCTCAGTTGGAGTATGCCATAACTGTAAAGAATGCTGTTTGTCTTCTTTACCTGTTTTAGAATCGATCACATGGTGTGAGTCGTCATATTTTCTATAAGACAGCAGCCAGGAATCCAAAAACTCATCCTGGGATTCTAAGGAATTGTAGTCGAACGGCTGCGCTGGATGATATATCTCGACCTCCTTACTGAAATATCCATATTCTCCATTATACAACGAGTCCTCAATGAAGTCACGGGATAACATTTTGATGTTATTCGGCCTTTTCAACAGCATGGGCTTCTTCTGCAATGATTTTTTGTAAATCTTCTCAAAGGTGGTGAATGGATAGCCAGCAAACTGTTTTTGAACGTCAGAAGAATCTAACGAGTCAAAACCACTAGAATTCCATATCTTTTTCGATAAGGTCAAGGACTGATCCAAGTTTGATCTGATATTTCCGGAATCGTCATCAGGGAGTCTATATGTTCGAGTCGTCGGATTGATGGTATAATCATGAAGAACTTCATGTGAATTATGAAGTCGCTTCTTCTTGAAATCCAGATATAGACGGCTACCTGGTAGAATATTGGGCTTCAATCTGATGGTACGATTGAACATGTGTAAAACGTCTTGGGATCTGTTGGAGTATTTTCGTATTTTGACTTAATATTTTGTTTTATCAAAAAGAAAAAAAAAAAAAATTTGGAAAATTTTATGAAGCTGAACATCAGTGAATCGATACCATAGATACAGAGCAATGGGAGTTCCAGCTCTATTCAGATGGTTGTCGAGGAAGTATCCAAAGATCATTTCGCCAGTAATTGAGCTGGAGGATACAGTTGTGGATGGTGTTGTTATACCTCTGAGATATGAATCTCCTAATCCTAATGGAGAGTTGGATAATCTATATCTCGATATGAACGGTATTGTCCATCCATGTTCTCACCCTGAGAACAAACCTCCTCCTGCAACCGAGGAAGAGATGATGTTGGATATTTTCAAGTACACAGATAGGGTCTTGAGGATGGCAAGACCAAGAAAGGTTTTGATGATAGCTGTTGACGGTGTAGCTCCAAGAGCTAAAATGAATCAGCAGAGAGCCAGAAGATTTAGAGCTGCTCAAGATGCTAAAATTCAAAATGAGGAGAAAGCAAGACAGATGAAGGAGATGGAGTCTCGTGGGGAGTTGATAGATGAGGCTATCAAGGCCAAGAAGACGTGGGATTCGAATGCCATCACCCCGGGTACGCCATTTATGGACACCTTAGCTGCAAGTTTACGGTTCTGGGTCAGTTACAAATTGAGTAACGATCCTGGCTGGGCTAATTTACAGGTAATAATTAGTGATGCTAGTGTTCCAGGTGAGGGTGAGCATAAGATCATGAACTTTATACGTTCGCAGCGAACAGATCCCGAGCACAATCCAAACACTACTCATTGCATTTATGGTTTGGACGCCGATTTGATTTTTTTGAGTTTGGTGACTCATGAACCACATTTTAGAGTATTAAGAGAAGATGTTTTTGCAAGAGATAACAGAGGGATGAAATTGAAGGACCAACTAAGTATAACCGACCTGGAAAAGGAAGCTATCCAAGAGATGGATGATAAGAAACCATTTTTGTGGCTACACACGCACATACTAAGGGAATATCTTGAAGTGGAGCTAAACATACCTGGACTTCAATTCAAATATGACCTTGAAAGAGCTATTGATGATTGGGTTTTCATGTGTTTTTTTGTTGGTAACGATTTCTTGCCACATTTACCATCATTGGACGTGAGAGATAATGGTATTGACATCTTAGTTAACATCTGGAAGAGAACGTTGCCAAAATTAAAATCTTATATAACTTGTGACGGTAACATAAATTTGGCTGCAGTAGAGAAATTACTAGAAGGGTTGGCAATGCAAGAAGATGGCATTTTCAGAAAAAGACAAGAGAAGGAGAATAGATATGCACAGAATCAAAAGAGAAGACAAACCGAAAGCGTTGGTTATGAACAAAGAAATGCAGTTCTCTCAAGGTTGATTGTTCCCGCAGATAAGATCAAGGATAACCTAGAGAATGCACAAGTTTTCAGTACAACTACAGGAAAAAATGTAACCGAAGGTTTAAAATTGAACAATAGAGAAATGGCAAAGTTCAATGACACTATAACAATGGCTGGAATTGCTCATAAGAGTGCAAAAGATGTGATATCGAATGAAGCCCGTGAACAAGAAGATGCAGACGAACTGGAGCCTATCGATGCTGTTGATATTAAGGGAAAAAACCAATCAAATATGAGTGCTGCAGCTGTTTTAAAACTGAGACTTTTGCCACCAAAGGATACCTCTGTAACTGCTGCAAGTGTTGAAGCAAGTGGTGCTGGAGAGAAGAGAAAGCTTGAATCGCCAACAGATGACTCAGGGGTGGACTCTGAGGAACTGGATGCTAACGGTGATACTGTGAAGATGTACGAACCGGGATATCATGACAGATACTATCGTCAAAAATTCCATTGTAAAGACGATGAAGAAATTAAAAACACACAGAAACTGGTTGTTAAGTCCTACATTGAGGGTGTTTGTTGGGTTTTGCTATATTATTATCAAGGTTGCCCATCATGGGATTGGTATTATCCATATCACTACGCTCCATTTGCTAAAGATTTTGAAGATTTGAGTGGCATCGAAGTTAAGTTCAAGCAGGGAAAACCGTTCAGACCATTTGAACAATTGATGTCTGTTATGCCTCTGGCATCTGGACACACCTTACCGGAAGTCTTCAGACCATTAATGAGCGATCCCAACTCAGAAATCATTGATTTTTACCCAGAGGAGTTTGAAATTGACATGAACGGAAAAAAAATGTCATGGCAAGGTATTCCGTTGTTGCCATTTATTGATGAAAAGAGATTGTTGAAACTGGTACAGGCTCAATATTCCCTTCTTTCGGAGAAGGAAACCGATAGAAATACGTTGAAACATGAGGTTCTCTTTGTCAGCCACTTGAACAAAAATTTCGAAAAATTCAGGTCTCTGATATATGAAGGCTCTCTTGATGATTTGAAATTTAAGTCCGCCAAAACAGGGTTGTCAGGAAAAATCTCCAAATCTGTGAATTTCAGTACTAAGGGTGTCACCAAATTCCTTTTCAACACTGGTGAGTTTTCTGATGTTGACAATGTGTTGTTTTTACAGTTGGATTATGAAATGCCTCCAAAGATGCAAGCAAAGTCGATGTTATTGACAGGCTTCATACCTCATTTGAGACTGCTCACACAAGAGGATAAAGATTCACTTATATACGGAAGCGGTGGAATGAATCAACGATATCGCAATCAGAAGTATGATAACGGCTCCGAAGCTGACTTTAAAAAAAACGTGGGACCCTATGGAGACTCGATGTACATTGCTAGGGTGGGCGGTTATAAAGGCTGGGTTCAGGTACAACAGCAGCAAATACAATATCAGCAACTGATGGCTCATCAAAGTGCTAATGGTGCAAGTGCTTACAACTCTGGCTATGGTTACAATGGTGGTAATAACTACAATAGGAATACCGGTTACAACAACAACAACAACAGCAATAACTATAATACTGATTATAACCACAACTACAGAGACAATACTTATAACAATGGGTATGGTAATAACAATGGCTATGGAAACAACAATGGCTATGGTAGTAACAATTATAACTCTAGGAGAAGTAATAATAACAATCGGAACTACTACGGCGGTGGTAATCAAAATCGTGATAACAACCAGCGATATAACAACAACAGATAAAAGTAATGAGTGTATATATATATAAACATTTCCTTATTGGGCAGTCGACTGCTAATGTGTAGTGTACCTGAGCACCAAGATCTGACACCGGACGCTTTTGTTTTTTTTGTTTTTTTTCTGAAAAAGAGCGGTGAGAGCTTGTGTATGTATTTATACAAAGAGGTGCCTCTCAACCATCACCAGATTTTATTAGACACATTCTAGTTGGTCATCGCTATTTCTAAAGCAATTGATAAGACACATAGTGAAACTGTCTTTATCACTTTTTTTTTCGCGGCAAAAGATAATCTCACAGATTAGATCAATTCTCAAAGGCTGAGATCAATTTCAACAAGCCTAAGAAACTTTTGACGGGAAATCAGACTGATCAAAGATACAAAAATCGAGCCCCCGATAATTAAAGGTGAGCTGCCTTCATGTCAAACAACATAATCAGTCCAAGAGAAAGTCTGCACCCTTCAGCCAACGGAGTCGACATTGATCAACAGACTCAGCAACAGACGTCTCAAAAAAGACAGAACTCACAAGTGATATTACCAAATACTGCCAAAAGATCAACCACGAATAATTATAACAGTTCATATCAGAATCCAGTTCAGTTCAGCTCCATTTCACGCCCAAGTTCTTTATTGAACTCTCTGCCTGGCTTAAACAATAATTCTGCACCTCCACAATCTCTACGAAAGTTAGTTCCACAATTGCAAAGCAATCCTAACAGGTTGGCAACACCGACACCAACTTCATTGACAAATCTCAAACCACCTTCATCTCCTACTTTCACCGGAATGATTAACTCTACTGCAAATCGCACGGACACAGAAATGCAAAGCGAGTTGAACGATGTCCCAAATACCGACTCTCCTGAGTCATTACCCGAATCACTGCAGCAGCCGAATCAGGTTCCACCGTCAAATGCTATGCATACAATCGATCCTTCCATAAAGGAGGCACCAATACCAACATCATCAAGGCAACTGCAACAACAGCAACAACAACGGCCAACCCAAAGCCCCCAACAGTCGCTTCATTTCCAACAACAACATCAGTTGTTGCAACAACAACAACAACAACAACAGCAGCAGCAACAACAACAACAACAACAACAACAACAACAACAACAGCTGTTGACCAATGCCCGAATAATAGTGGGTGAGGAAGAGCAAATCTTGGCTAGCAAACTTCAAGAAACTTATAGATGCATAGTCAAATTAGAGGCCGAGTGTCAAAGAGGATGTATTGAATTGAACAACAGATTATTTCAAAATGAGACATCTGAGATATCACCTGAGTTATGGAGTGTTTACAGAAACATAGTGACTCTTTTAGATTTTTATTATGATTTTTTACTCTATGCATTAAGGCCAACGTCAGCAAAAGCTGGAAAACAAATAGTGAGCATATACAAAATACCACGAAGAATGTGGGTTTATGGGATAGTTGGTTTTCTAGAGGTTTTGAAAAATGTTGTGACTGTCTTCATAGAGCACGAGATATGTGCCTCATTCATAGCATATGCATTTAACATTGTCAGTTGTTTGACTGATTCAACTTTGGACATGGAAGGATGGTGGGCAGAAAAATTGGGCGATTTATCAAGAATGGCTATTGCTCTCTATCCGTCACGTTACATTGACTGGAAGAGATCCTCAGAGTATTGGTATCAAATATCAATGAAGACACAATACGGCCATGGAAAAATATATTATCACTTGTCTACGGTGCAACAGGACAATCTAGATGCATTAGTCAACATCGGAAAAAGTGTCACGTGTAGAGATGCTTTTGTGCCTACTCCACAGTACTTGAGGATGGTAGTTGATAATATTTGCAATCAGAGAAACATTCTTTCGGCAATCGAATTGACTGTTATCGACTTTGTAAAAATCCACAAGATTATGCTATTGCCCACTTACAACGGTAGCATAGAAACTATGACTATCGTGTCCAATTACTCTAAGAGTTTGGGTATAAATGAAAACGGTGTAGCATTTTTCGAACAAAGAGACAACGTTTCAACCGAGGCTATTCAGTTTTGGTTTCAAAAAGGAGGCAACTTTGCAATCAGCAATATCAATCACTTAATAGGATTTGGTGAAAGTAGAAATCCGTTCGCCAAGTTGTTCAATTTGCCAGAAGCCCTCAAGGAAAGAAAGGAAAGAAAAGATAAAAAGAGGAAGTCAAAAAGTTCGGACGCGGCCTCAGAGGATGCCAATAGCTCACAAGATGAGTTGCTCTCTGCATCAAGCCTAACTGAGAACGATTGGTTTGACTTGATCCCATTTATAAACAAGGGAGTTGTTGAGCTATCACTGAGAATGTTGAGAAGTTATGTAAGAGGACCGAAGCCTTCCTCATACTCTCACGTGATCGTGTGGTTATACTTCATAATCTCTCTTGGTAAGAGTTCTATGAATTACAGAGATTCACTTATTATGGTTCAGTATTTTGTCAAAAAGTTTGTTCCATGGGTGTCATTGATCAAGTACTTGAATGACATTCTATATGAGTTGAGATCGAAAGAAAGTTTAAGGGAATTATACAGGTTCTACGTCGAAACTAATCAAGAAAGCAGATTAGCTCCTACTATCGAAAATTTACCTGAGATCTGGAAGTGTTGGGGAAGTTTGTGGTTTGATGTTATCAATAAAAAATTTGATTACAACAGCGTACAAGAAACCGGGGTCGTCAATAGTGTCTTCGACATTCCGTTAGGTGGACCCTTTTCTGACCCAAAATATGAGAAAGCTCGTATTATTAGAATAACAATTTTAGCGAAGTATATCGCAGATGAATTCGACTTTGGCTTGTGTATAAGTGAGGGATTTTTCAAATTCAATTATCAGGATGAGGCAATGCGTCAGCTTGAATTCAACAATTTAACTTTACAGGAATATATCACAGATTCAAGATTGACTCAACTTGATGATCTGCTCGAGCAAGAGATGGTGGCCAACTTTGTTGATCCTAAAATGGACGATCAAGATTTTATTTACCCGATGAAATCTTTACCAATCAAGGGAATTCATACGCCATTTTTTGTGGATAGAAAAATAAGATATAGGGCGAATGATGAAGAGGAAAGTATTGCAAGCGGTGAGTCTGATGCAGACGATGAAGATGATGACATGCAAAGCATCATACCTGACCATGACCATGGGGCATCTTTCAATATTCAAAATCATTACCTTGCTTTAGACTCAAACATTTTTTTAAAGCATATTGGTATCATTTATAAGGCCATCACAGCGAAGGCAATCAAAATTGCTGTACCGTTAGTGGTTTTTCAAGAGTTGAGGTCGCTTCGCCGCAACGTTGATCCAGGGATTCAGGATGCAGCAACAAGAGCAGTGATAGCTATCAGGCAAGTCTTCACTGATTACGGCAGCTCAAATCACATCATTGCTGTGAAATTCGATGGTTCATTGACATCTTCGTTGTCTGATACATCTGATTTTGAACATCATAGCGAATGGCGTCACAATGCAGATTTCTTGATTCTCAGGTCAGTCAAAGGATTAGACAACAATGGTGTAGGTGGTAGAGTTTATCTAGTGACGGATGATCGAGACTTGAAAATCAGAGGTCAATCAATGGGTATCTTGAGTCATACAGGCAGGTGGTTTACTGATATGATCAAAAATTACAATTGATGGACACCATTTTCTTATTGTTTTGTTATATTTATTTCGGTTTGTATTAGTAATGAATGACTTACAGGACACCTATAAGTATTGCGTTGTTTCGAGCCATTGACTGGGTTTAAATCTCATTTCAATTCGAACGAAATCATCCATAACGTTAAGTATATATCATTAGCAAGTGGGAGAAATCTGTATTTGCCTTAACATAAGGGTAGAGTAAGTAGAGACTTAAAATTTCAAGTTGTGGATGCCTAGAGCTTCTGTGAAAATTGGAAGACACTCTTCCCTTCTAACTGAATTAAATACAGATCATTCAATACTGATAGGACAATAAAAAACTTTGTGATTTAAGTAAAACGTGCGAAATCACAAAGCTCAGCCACATCTATTGCACATTCACAAAAGGTGAATGCAGTTTGAAATGTCAAATTGACTGAACTTGAGAGCTGGGATGCTCCAAAACATGTTTACACAGATATACATAAATGCATACGTAGAAATAAACTCATTCTCTTAATCGAATTTACTGTCAAAAGTATCAAACCTCAAAGGACACGGACATAAATTTATATAATGGAGACACGAAAAAAAAGCTAACGAATATAGTATGTTTAGATAGTTCAAAACTCGTGAACTGAAATTTTGCTTGTAGCTCTAGCTGAGAGCATAACAATGCTTTAAGTTTTATTCAATGAGCAAATTGAAAGTCCAACCTTTTATTACCTTCATCTGTTGTATTAGTGATGTACCAATCTTTTTCCTCCGCTGACATAGTGTTCCATTTTTGAAGTTTCCACCTATTTCTTGCAACATAATATAGTTTGACGCATAATATGAGGCCGAGTAAACCACAACTAATGGCAAATAACTGCTTGTTACCTCTATGATAAAGTGGCTTATCGTCCTCTCTATAGATCTGAGTACTCCACATGGAGCCCGCCTGTACAAACATGTTATAAAGCAGAGCTGAAACAGCTCTTGATCTAATCGAGTTAGAGTTTCGTGAGCACCATGACACGTTGATGGCATGAATGTAAGGAACTGATAATGCTACAGTGGTGATTGCCCATGTCAGCCACTTCTGCTCCAATGCACCTGGCCACCATGTTAATGCAGCGAGGCATGGAATAGACCATATAGGATTGATCAAAATTACCCAAGACCGCTGGTTATAATGATAGGAGATGTATGTCACCAGCAATAAGGTGATGATATGAACGGCGTTATAGGGAATGGTAAGAGCGTTGGTGACAAAAGTGGAGAATCCCATCAGTCGCAAGTTCAATGTAAGGTAAGCACCTAGAACATTGACACTCGCGAAAGCAATGAAACCCAAAGCGTAGATTGGCCAAAGATCGTAATCGAACAACAGTTTCTTCAAATTGGTAAGATTTATAGCTTGCCTATTGTTCATATCTCCCTTTGATGGATCATCCCTCAAAATTCTATTGACAACGATTTTCTCCTCGTGTTCTGTAAACCAACCTTTTTTATTCCAAGGCTTTTTAGTTTGAACAGCACTAGGGACCATTAAAAATGCACTTGTAACTCCAATGGCGAAAGTGAACAAGCCTTCGACGAGGAACATCCATCTCCAACCAGCCATCCCATGAATCCCTCTCATTTTTAACAATGCAAAAGCTAGCAACGAAATGCAGATATCAGTCAACGAAAGTGATGTCCAAAAAAGAGCCAATCTCAACGATAACTCGTCAGACTTGAAGAAGTAGGTCAACCAAAGCACGATATCCAGAATGAACCCACCTTCTAACAATGCAATCAAAGCACGAGTGGCATAAAATGAGTTTTTCCCTTGCATGAACAGTTGTGAGAAGGCAACCAAAGACCACAGGCACATTTGGAATGGAATGAATCTGTCCGCACCAACCTTTTTGGAAATCATACCTGAAGGTAATTCGGCAGCTAAAAAACAACCATAGAATATCATGTTACCGTAGTTGTATTCATTTGTCGTCAAGTTCAAGTCATCTAACATGTTGTCAGAAAGAGCTTGCTTGATGTTACCTCTATCGACTTGCAAACCAACAAACATGAAACATGCCAAAAATGTGACCTTCCAATCCAATTTGCGGACCAACCTGCGTTCTTCCTGTTCGCTCCATTGAAAATCAGGGTCAAATCTTTCACGACATTCATACTGACTTGCTTCATAGACATCACCCCATCTTTTAGCAACAACAGGATCTAGAAAAGGGTTGTCTTGAGCTTTGTCAGTGTCAAGAGATGTGTCTGAGAAGGAATCAATCACACCCACATCAAAAACCTCTTTATCTTTTTTTCCAACGTCTGTCATTTCGTGCCCGTCTGTCGACTTTTAGCCACTTTTTTTTGAATTCAGTGGATGCACCCATTATATATACAGGAATGAACTCCATTAGCAGCACACAAAACTATGAAGACTACCGAGCTCTGTGGTATTTTGTGGCATCAGTAGTATCACACATTTTTGTTACAACTCTAGCTCCAAAAATTAGCCCAGACTTTTTCATTTTGGTATAAATCGTGTGGCTTCTTATCTTCAAGAGATTGTTGTTTTCCCTTTTTTTGTGGCTTTGCTCGGCGTGCATTGAAAAATCACTGGAGAATCTCTTTGCGAGAATTCAAAAATCAGAACAAGAAGAATCTGGAAGACGTTGTGCAACTCTTACGGTTTGACCTATCAATAGATAAGATAACACGCAAAGCCATAGCTTCGAATGAGCAGCTTTCGTACAACTAAAGTATATTATTCTTTAAGTTATCTTGACTATTCGGTTGATCAAGGAATATAGAAATGTATGGTTATTCTTGGAGGGAAGGAATCTGAAGGGAAGAATCAAAATGAAATAAAACACTACTACTACACAAACCAGGCAACAGTAGCTGTCAACCAAGACATATCTAGATGGTAACATCATTCACCGATATTATAGACAAATAGCACTCCAGAATTTTCTAATTGTGATTCTTAGTGATTTTACAGTCCTCTTCATCATTAAATCCGCCTTGTATAGCAATCATGTTTTGTGCAAAACGAAATGCAACAGAGCATAAGTTGCATAATATTATGCGTCTCTACAATATCGCCTTCATCCAACGAAACCTACTCCATATTGAGCTGGGCTATACCGGGTGGATTTTGATGGACATCATATAAAAATAAGCATTAAATAATGACCCAATACGCTTAGTAAAAGGATAGTTAATTTTCTATGAGGTCAATTGACGTGAGAAAATTTGCATGAGATCAAGAGTAAACTACTTTTATAAACGATATTTGCAATGTATATAAGGTGGCTCTGGGTTGCTTGTATAAATTTATACTATATATATATAGAGCTTAAATAACAGCAAAATATATCATCACGTTATCCAGTTCTCTAGTGGGCAAATTGAAAATCCAATCTTTTATTACCTTCATCTGTTGTATTAATGATGTACCAATCTTTTTCCTCCGTTGACATGGTGTTCCATTTTTGTAGCTTCCATCTGTTTCTTGCAACGTAATACAGCTTGACGAATAGTATGAGGCCTAGTAAACCGCAACTAATGGCAAATAACTGCGTATTGCCTCTATGATAAAGCGGCTTATCGTCCTCTCTATAGATCTGAGTACTCCACATGCCGCCTCCTTGTACAAACATATTATAAAGCAGAGCTGAAACAGCTCTTGTTCCAATCGAGTTAGAGTTTCGAGAGCACCATGACACGTTGATGGCATGAATAGAAGGAATTGATAACGCTACAGTTGTGATTGCCCATGTCAGCCACTTCTGCACCATCACACCGGGCCACCATGTTAATGCAGCAAGGCATGGAATAGACCATATTGGATTGATCAAAATCACCCATGCCCGCTGCTTACAACGACTGGAGACGTATGTCACCAGCAATAAGGTGAATATATGAGCAACGCTATTGGGAATGGTAAGAGCGTTGGTGACAAAAGTGGAAAATCCCATCAGTCGCAAGTTCAATGTAAGGTAAGCACCTAGAACATTCTGACTCGTGAAAGCAATGAAACCCAAAGCGTAGATTGGCCAAAGATCATAATCGAACAACAGTTTCTTCAAATTGGTAAGATTTATAGCTTGCCTATTGTTCATATCTCCCTTTGAGGGATCATCCCTCAAAATTCTATTGACAACGATTTTCTCCTCGTGTTCTGTGAACCAACCTTTTTTATTCCATGGTTTTGTAGTTTGAACAGCACTAGGGACCATTAAAAATGCACTTGTAACTCCAATGGCGAAAGTGAACAAGCCTTCGACGAGGAACATCCATCTCCAACCAGCCATCCCATGAATCCCTCTCATTTTTAACAATGCAAAAGCTAGCAACGAAATGCAGATATCAGTCAACGAAAGTGATGTCCAAAAAAGAGCCAATCTCAACGATAACTCGTCAGACTTGAAGAAGTAGGTCAACCAAAGCACGATATCCAGAATGAACCCACCTTCTAACAATGCAATCAAAGCACGAGTGGCATAAAATGAGTTTTTCCCTTGCATGAACAGTTGTGAGAAGGCAACCAAAGACCACAGGCACATTTGGAATGGAATGAATCTGTCCGCACCAACCTTTTTGGAAATCATACCTGAAGGTAATTCGGCAGCTAAAAAACAACCATAGAATATCATGTTACCGTAGTTGTATTCATTTGTCGACATGTTCAAATCGTCTAACATGTTGTCGGAAAGAGCCTGCTTGAGGTTATTTCTATCAACTTGCAAACTAACAAACATGAAACATGCCAAAAATGTGACTTTCCAATCCAATTTGCGGATTAATTTGCGTTCTTCTTTCTCGCTCCATTGAAAATCAGGGTCAAATCTTTCACGACATTCATACTGACTTGCTTCATAGACATCGCCCCATCTTTTAGCAACAACAGGATCTAGAAAAGGGTTGTCTTGTGTTTTGTAAGTGTCAAGAGATGTGTCCGAGAAGGAATCAATCACACCTACATCAAAAACCTCTTTATCTCTGTTATCTGTCATTTCGTGCGCATCTGTTGACTTTTTAGCCACTCTTTTTGAATTCAGTGGATGTACTCATTATATATATAGGGGAAAACTCCATTAACTCACAAAACTGTGAAGACTACTTAGTTCTGTAGTACTCTGTAGCATCACAATTTTTTGATACAATTCCATTGACTTTTTCATTTAGGTACAAATCGTGTGTGGCTTCTCATTTTCAACAGGTTTTTCCCGGTGTGCATTGAATAATTATTGAAGACAGAACAAGATTCAATCACTGAATTTCAGTGAATCGAATCTGAAAGACGTTGTGGAGTTTTACGGCTTGATTTCTCAAGGGATATAATAACACGTATCGCCACAGTTTTGGATGAGTAGCTCTCTCACAACTAAAGTGTAGTTCTCTTTAACTTGAATCAAGCTTTCTTAACTACTCAATTGATTGAGTACCATAGAAATGGACCCGTCAGATTCCTTCTCTTCAATAGGACGGGAAATACCCAAACCAAATGAATCACTACTGCACAATGCGGGTCACAGTAGTTTAGATGATAGCATCATTAGCCGGTATTGTAAACAAATTTCACTCTGGAATTTTAAAACTATGACCCCAAATGATTTTCACTATCACCTCCATCATTCCGTCTGTCATGATTAGCAATCACGTTTCATGCCAAATGACATGTAAAAGAAACATAAGTTGCATAATATCATGCGTCTCTACAAAATCTTCTTCATCCGACCAAGTCAATTCCATATTGAGCTGGGCAATATCAGGTGAACTTTTACGGACATCATTTAGATATACGTGATATAATGATACAATACGCTTAGTAAGAGGATGCTTTATTTTCTATAATGTCAATTAACGCGAGAAAATTTGCATGAGATCAGAAGTAAACTATTTTCATAAACGATATTTGAAACAAATGTATATAATATAAGGTGGTTCTGAGTAGCTTGTATAAATTTAGACTAAAAGATATTTAGAGCTTGAATAATAGCAAAATATGTCATTACGTTATCCAGTTCTCTAGTGGGCAAATTGAAAATCCAATCTTTTATTACCTTCATCTGTTGTATTTGTAATGTACCAATCCTTTTCCTCAGATGACATGGCGTTCCATTTTTGCAGCTTCCATCTGTTTCTTGCAACGTAATACAGCTTGACGAATAGTATGAGACCTAGCAAACCACAACTTATGGCAAACAACTGCATGTTACCTCTATGATAAAGCGGCTTATCGTCCTCTCTATAGATCTGAGTACACCACATGGAGCCTGCCTGTACAAACATATTATAAAGCAGAGCTGAAACAGCTCTTGTTCTAATTGAATTAGAGTTTCGCGAGCACCATGACACGTTGATGGCATGAATGTAAGGAACTGATAATGCTACAGTGGTGATTGCCCATGTCAGCCATTTCTGCACCATCACACCGGGCCACCATGTTAATGCAGCAAGGCATGGAATAGACCATATCGGATTGATCAAAATCACCCATGCCCGCTGGTTAAAACAACTGGAGATATACGTCACCAGTAATAAGGTGAATATATGAGCAACGTTATAGGGAATGGTAAGAGCATTAGTGACAAAAGTGGAAAATCCCATCAGTCGCAAGTTCAATGTAAGGTAAGCACCTAGAACGTTGACACTCGCGAAAGCAATGAAACCCAAAGCATAGATTGGCCAAAGATCGTAATCGAACAACAGTTTCTTCAAATTGGTAGGATTTATAGCTTGCCTATTGTTCATATCTCCCTTTGATGGATCATCCCTCAAGACTCTATTGACAACGATTTTCTCCTCGTGTTCTGTGAACCAACCTTTCTTATTCCACGGTTTTTGAGTTTGAACAGCGCTAGGGACCATTAAAAATGCACTTGTAACTCCAATGGCAAAAGTAAACAAGCCTTCAATGAGAAACAACCATCTCCAACCAGCCATACCTCGAACACCCCTCAATCTTAACAATGCAAAGGCAAGTAATGCAGTAAATATGTCTGTCAATGAAAGTGATGTCCAAAAGAGACTCAATCTGAGAGACAATTCATCGGACTTGAAGAAGTAGGTCAACCAAAGCACTATATCCAGAATAAAACCACCTTCAAGCATTGAAATCAAACCACGAGTAGCATAAAAGGATTTTTTACCTTGCATGAACAGTTGTGAGAATGCGACAATGGACCATAAGATGATTTGTATGGGAATGAATCTATCGGCACCAATTTTTTTCGATATCATACCTGAAGGTAATTCTGCAGCTAAGAAACAACCATAAGAAATCATGTTACCATAATTATATTCATTTGTTGTCAAGTTTAAATCATCCAACATGTTATCTGAAACTGCTTGTTTGATATTACCTCTATCGACTTGTAAACCAACAAACATAAAACAAGCCAAAAATGTAACTCTCCAGTCTAATTTGCGAATCAATTTGCGTTCTTCTTGTTGAGTCCATTCAAAATCAGGATCAAATCTTTCACGACACTCATATTGGCTTGATTCATAAACATCTCTCCATCTCTTGGCCACCACTGGATCAACAAAAGGATTGTCATTCACCTTGATGGATTCGATTGTGGAGTCTGAGAATGAATCAACCTCATTGACTTCTGCCTCAGATGACTTGTCAAACTTGGCATTGAGATCGACTATTGATTTCTTGTCGTACTTTACAACCATTTGCGCTTTCTCAATATTCAGAATGCCCAGAATAATGTTGCTAAGGTGTGCTGCTATTGATGCTCATATACTTAAATAAAGATATTGTCATATTTCAAAATACATAACCACAATCAAAATACACAACTGTGACACTATTGATTTTTGTGGTGGGGTGGGTTTTCACAACCGCCAATAGTATTTTGTACAATATCCACTAGTCAGGAGAGATATAAACATCAAAAATAATTTTTCATGTGGCTTCAATATTAGAAATACCTAGTCCAGCACGTATGCATAAGTTCGTGTGGCTTCCATATTAAAAACCCAAGCACGTATGCTTAAATTCATGTGGCTTTTGTCAATTGACGTATATTTGACTCTTTCCCCCCTGTGGCTTCCCTGAAATATTTGACTGACACACTATCAATTTCCCTGTAAGATAAGACTTTTTTCGTATCCCGCACGTTGCTGTCAAATAAAAATCATTACACAACTGTGGTAATTTCCACACTTCAACCACAAACGGTTATAAATAAGTGGCAAGTGTGCTTCACCTATAAGATGTGAATAATATCTCAAAAGCAGTGAATGATAAGAAGACAGAACTAATTTTCAACTTTATATAGTCAAAAAAAAGCACACACAAACATAATGGCACCAGCAGTATTAACTACAGAAACTCAAGAGCCAAAAACTGGCAATGAACAGAAGCAATTGCGTTTGAAAGCTCTGGAAGCTTTGGAATTTGGCACTTATAGAAACATTTATAGCATGAGAAGAAAAGTCAGTGATGATGGAAATTACGTTGAATTGCTTGATGAAGAGTATGAGACTTTACAAAAGAAAGATTATGCACCAACATGGGATTTGAGTGATAACCAAGAGCCTTATACTCAATTTGAATTTAAGGATAAGCTGCTGTTGGCTGATCCATCATACTCAAATTTATTTGCTGATTCCAATGTTGAGGTTAATGAATTGACACCAAAATTTGGTAGTGAGATCAAGAATTTGCAATTATCTCAATTAACTGATGCGCAAAAGAATGAATTAGCCTTATTTGTTGCCAAAAGAGGAGTTGCAATTTTCAGAAAGCAAGATTTCACCAGTTTTGGTCCTGAATTTGCCACCAAGTATGGTGAATATTTTGGTCCATTACACTCACATCCAACTTCACCTTCACCAAAAGGTCAACCAGCGCTTCATTTGGTTTACAAAGGTAAAGATGAAAACCCTACAGAGGGATATTTATCTAGAAGACTTAACTCTATTGCCTGGCACTCTGATGTCACATATGAGTTACAACCACCTTCGATCACGTTTCTTGCTATGTTGGAAGGTCCACCATCTGGAGGTGATACTGTGTTTTGCGATACAGTTGAGGCATACAATAGATTATCACCAAAGTACAGAGAGTTTTTGGAGACATTGACAGCTACACATTCTGGAATTGAACAAGTTGAATCTGCCAAAGCTGTTGGTAGCCATGTTAGAAGAGCACCTGTTGTTCATGAACACCCAGTTGTTCGTCGCATTCCAGTTACTGGAGACAAGCTGCTCTATGTTAACCCTCAATTCACTCGTCAAATCACGGGTTTGAAAGTTGAGGAGAGTGAGAATATTTTGAAATTTTTGTATGACTACCTTGGACAATCAATTGATATTCAAGCTAGAGCCAAATGGGAGGAAGACACTGTTGTTGTTTGGGATAACAGAAGAGCAGTTCACACGGCCTTGTTTGACTGGGAATCTGACGATGTCAGACACGCTTTTAGAATTGCAGCTAGACTGGAGGTTCCAACGTTATAAGACACATATTCTATTTTATTTATATTTGAATTGATTTGATTTGATTTGATTTGATCTGAACCACTTGTAAGTAAGTAATGACAGCCCCATCTATTGTAGACTTCTTCTTTTGGTAATTTTATGCACCGATATCCACCATACTAAAGAAAAGACACGTCGACACTAAAAAAAATTTATTATTTTTTGTTATGTGTAAAGAATTAATAATCAACTCATTGTATAATAATATCACGAGTAACAACAACTACTACTACAACAACAACAATGAAGTGGTCTTTGAAACTGTTGTCCACAGTATTAGCCTACTTGGCTTTATCCCCAGCTTCGGTATATGCAGCTGAAAACTCTGCCATTGCTTCAAAAGATTCTGCTGTCGTCAAGTTGACAGCTGAAACTTTCAACTCCTTTATCAAAGAGAACCCATTGGTGTTGCTGGAATTCTTTGCTCCATGGTGTGGTCATTGCAAGAACTTGGGTCCAGAGTTCTCTGCTGCTGCAGATGAATTGGTGGAAAAGGATATTAGATTGGCCCAAGTTGATTGTACAGAGGAGAGAGATTTGTGTCAAGAATTTGGTATCACCGGTTATCCAACATTAAAAGTCTTCAAGGAAGATATTGAGGCTACCGATTATAAAGGTGGTAGAACCTCAGACTCCATCATCACATACATGGTCAAACTGGCTCAGCCTCCAGTCCTCATTGCTAGATCCGAGTCAGATGTGGATGACATTTTGAAAAATTCTAATAATGCCGTTATGGTACAAATTGAAACAAAAGGTTCAAACAATGAAACTTTCCACAAAATTGCCAAGCAATTAGACGAAAAGATCACTTTTGTTTCTATTGATAAACCAATTGGTAAATTTGCCAAATCAAAGGCCAACTATTTAGTCATCAGACCAAATGACGATGAAATTTCAGAATTCGAAGGCGATTTGAGCCAAGCTGCTTTAGAAGAGTTCGCCTTAGTCCAAGCCAAGCCATTATTCGGTGTCATTGATGGTAACACTTTCCAAGACTACATGACTGCTGAGTTACCATTGGCTTACTACTTCCATGAAACCGAGGAAGAACGTGAACTAGTTGCTGATTTGTTGACCAAATTGGCCAAGAAATATCGTGGTGAAATTAATTTTGTCTCAATCGATGCTTCAAAATTCGGAAGACATGCACTGAACTTGAACATGGAGGAAGAATTCCCAATGTTTGCAATTCATAATCTCACTTCAAACTTGAAATACGGTTTACCAGCTTCAACATCCTTGAATAAAGAAATCGAGGCATTTGTAGAAAAAGTTGTCAAGGGTAAACTGGAACCAATTGTCAAATCAGAAGATGTTCCAACCCTGGAAGAATTGGCTGAATCTCCAGTTCACAAGATTGTCGGTAAAACTCACGATGATTTAATCAAATCAGGCAAAAAAGTTCTTGTTATGTATCATGCTCCATGGTGTGGTCATTGTAAGAGATTACATCCAATCTACGAAGAGTTACTGAGCACCATCGCCAGTGATGACAAGGAGAAGGACAAATATATCATCGGTAACTTGGATGGTACTCTCAACGATGTCAATGTCGATATAACCGGTTATCCAACTTTGATCTTGTACGAAGGTGAAAATGAACCAATTGTCTTCAAAGGTGCAAGAGACTTGGAAACTTTGGCTTCTTTTATCGGTTATGAATTGACCAAGGACTCAAATGAAACGGAGGAAGATACAGAGGCTCATGACGAATTGTGATTTTTTTGCGTTCTCTGCCCAGCTCAAGTATTTTTAAAACCTCATTGCAGTCAGTCAATCAGTCAGTTAGTTAGTTTTTTTTTAAGTTATATTATCAATCATCAGCGGTTGCAAGATTATATATATATATATAGGTTGTTTGTTTTGTTTATTCAAAGGTAAAACTGGAAAAGTTGAAAAAAATCTGAAAGAAAAAAAAGACTAGTTTATGTAAAGCAACAGAGGAGAGTAAAGAAGAAAAGTTATACTATACATATTGCAAACTGACAAGATGGCTGAAATTGAACAGGCAATGCTTGATCTTCAGCTGATAGATAACACTATACAGATATCTGCTTCAACAGTTTCTTCATATATTAAGCCAGTACCCACCCAGGATGAAGTGATGAGTGAAATCGAGACAAATTTTTTGAAACCTACTAATGAGCTATCATGGGACTTACTTGATATATTTCAAACAAAGGATTTGAAATCTTTATCACTTTTAAACAATCCAAGAGAGTTCTTAATTCATAAATTCATCAATATCCCACCATCTTTACTGAAGACATCCATCAGATCTCAGCGGAAAGGTATAGATGGTCTCATCTCCGGTTATGAGGAAGTCTACGACAAATCTAAGAATTCCGATTCGCTGTCAAATTCAATATCGTTGACTAGAAAATTCAGTGGAGGAACGGGGAGCTTGATCCAAGGGAGTACCAAGAACTTACCATTCCAACCTGGTGGATTGGTCAGCATGAACATCAATGATGGAGAGAAAAATCTCGTCAAGAACCAAAACGGGTTTTTCAATGTTGCACCGGGCTTGTCAAGAGGCTTGGATACCAGCCGTCAGATTGATGATGAGGGATTGTTAGCATTGAGCTCACTAAGCAATACTGATTCGACCGTAGATGGTAACGAGTATCGTGCCGATGAACAGGAAGAAGCTGTTGGAAAGATTTATAAAGAGAAGTTGAAAGAGGAGTTGAATGACAATGACGATGAGATAGACACTTTCATCCCAGAGATCCCATCCCAAATTGTACCTAAAGTTCCTTTGAAACCGAAAAATGATTGGGCTCATATGGTTGACCTTGATCACAAGATTGAAAATTTTCAAGAATTGGTTCCTAATATGGCTCGTACATGGCCATTTGAGCTTGATACATTTCAAAAAGAGGCCGTGTTTCATTTGGAACAAGGTGATTCTGTGTTTGTTGCTGCACACACGTCTGCGGGAAAAACTGTGGTGGCCGAGTACGCTATTGCCATGGCCAATAGAAACATGACCAAATGTGTTTACACCTCACCTATAAAGCTGTTGTCAAATCAGAAATTTCGTGATTTCAAAGATGATGGTCAGGACGTTGGATTAATCACTGGAGATGTTCAAATCAATCCCGAGTCCAATTGTTTGATCATGACTACCGAGATCTTGAGATCTATGTTGTATAGGGGGGCGGATTTGATCAGAGATGTAGAGTTTGTGATCTTTGATGAGGTCCATTATGTCAACGATATCGATCGTGGTGTTGTTTGGGAAGAAGTGATAATTATGCTTCCGGACCATATCAAATTCATCTTGTTAAGTGCCACGGTCCCAAATACTTTTGAGTTTGCAAATTGGATTGGAAGAACTAAGCACAAAGACATTTACGTCATCTCTACGCCAAAGAGACCAGTTCCATTGGAAATTTTCATCTGGGCTAAAAATGATATGTACAAAGTCATTGATGCTCAAAGACAATTTCAACAACTGGAATTCAGAAAACACGTTGATATATTGGAAAAACCTAAAAATGAAGTCCAACAAGTGAATAATCAATCGCAAAGAGGCGGTAGAGGTGGTGGAGCTAGAGGAAGCAATCTGAGAGGTGGAAGAGGTGGTGGTAGCGCTGGCAGAGGCGGATTTGCAGGCGCTCCTCTGAAAAGAGGTAATGGTGGTTTTCAAAGATTCGGTCAAAGAGATGGTCCAAACAAAGGAACTTGGATAAACTTGGTAAAGTATCTTGACAAAAATAAATTATTACCTATGGTGACTTTTGTTTTCTCAAAGAAAAGATGTGAGGAATATTGTGATACTTTGAGTTCAATAGAGTTTACCAACCACAGAGAAAAATCTGAAATTCACATGTTTATTAACAAATCGATCTCAATGCTTAAGAAAGAAGATCGTGAATTACCACAAATTCTAAAGGTGAGGGAAATGTTAGTGCGAGGAATAGCTGTCCATCACGGTGGATTGTTACCAATTGTCAAAGAATGTATCGAAATTTTGTTCTCGAAAGGATTGGTCAAAGTATTGTTTGCCACAGAGACATTTGCCATGGGTTTGAATTTGCCTACAAGAACTGTTGTGTTCAGTGAATTGAGAAAACATGATGGTAGAGGATTCCGAGATTTGTTACCAGGTGAGTTCACGCAGATGGCAGGAAGAGCTGGTAGAAGAGGATTGGATTCTACCGGTACAGTCATTGTGATGTCTTATAATCAACCGATCTCTCAAGAGACTTTGAAAGAGGTGACTTTGGGCTCTCCTACCAAATTACAATCTCAATTCAGATTGACATACAACATGATTTTGAACTTGTTGAGAATCGAAGCTTTGAGAGTGGAGGAAATGATAAAGAGATCATTCAGTGAAAACTCTACTCAATCTTTACTTCCACAACATGAAAAATCTATCATCGCTTTAGAGAAGAAGTTGAAAGAGCTTGTTGTTGAAAAATGTGACTCTTGTAACGAGGATGAGATGAAATTGACCTTCAACAAGTTGATGGAATACAAAAAATTGAACACTGAAATCATATCATTAACCATGGAACACTCAACCGCTAGGTACGTGTTCAAAACTGGTAGATTTATAGTCTATAGAGACAATCAGAATGCTATAAAGCCGGGTTTTGTGGTAAGGACAGATTTGAGCAAAAAGTCATTTGTTGTGCTCAAATTGAGTCTCCTAAATGATGATGAAAACACTATTGATATCCCATATATCTGCACCATTCGTGATTTTGTTCCAAAGTTCTTCAATAAAATGGTTTTTGATGAATCAAAGCCCTTGTCATTTGTCGAAATTGGGTACAAGGATGTTGAGTTTGTTTCTAGATACTGTTTAAAAGCCAGTATGAATAATTTGTTGAATGATACTGATGAAGAACTCAAAACTACATTCGAAGAAATTAGATTATTGATGAGGTTTCAAAAAAAATGGACCGAATTTGATTACAGCAAAAATCCTACGTTACTGTTGCACGAATTGATCCAGTCAAAGACTGCTGCTACTCAATTCTTGACCGACAATAAGGTTATTGACTGTCCTCTGTTCCCAAAACATTTTGGTCAATTGTATCTCCAAAATAAACTTGAGGAACAAATCACTTCCTTGAGGTCATTGGTGAGTGATGACAACTTGGAATTATTACCAGATTACGAACAACGTTTGTCTGTCCTTAAAAATTTGGGTTTCGTGGATGACAATTTGAATGTGGTATTGAAAGGTAGAGTAGCATGTGAGATTAACTCGGGATGGGAATTAGCTTTAACTGAATTGATTTTGAACAATTTTCTTTCTGATTTCACTGCAGAAGAGATCATTGCTTTGCTTTCAGTATTCGTCTATGAGGGAAAGACAAACGACGAAGAAGAAGCTGCCATTACACCAAGATTAGAGAAAGGTAAGGAAAAAATCAAAGAAATCATGGCCAATTTGCTTGAAGTGTACACCCAGAACCAAGTTCCTTTGACACAGGAGGAGGAAGAGTTTTTAGACCGTAAACGTTTCAATTTGATCAACGTTGTCTATGAATGGTCTCGTGGAATGACGTTTAACGACATCATGAAGATTTCTACAGAAGCTGAGGGAACTATCGTTAGAGTCATCACCAGGTTGGATGAGATTTGTAGAGAGGTGAAAAATGCAGCATTGATTATTGGTGATAATTCGTTGCACTCAAAGATGAGTGAAGCACAGGAGAAGATCAAGAGAGATATTGTCTTCTGCGCTTCGTTGTATTTGTGATCGGTCAAAAGGGAAGTCATGAAATTGTTATAGAGATTGCTTTATATATAGATGTCTAAAAAAATATCTGATCATACAATTTAATAGAGATAAATATATTGGTGTCTAAAATGAATTTGGTTTTCGTTATATACATGCATAGTTTCACTCCATGTCTTTTGTTCTCTCTCTTTCAACATGATGCTCATGATTTTCCAAGTATTTGTCAAATGCATCATTTTGATTAGGAAATGGTCTTTTCCCTAACAATCTGATCATGTCTTCCCTGGTGATAAACTCCTTCTTTAACAACTCCTCTGCTACCAACTTCACTTGATCGGACTTCTCAGTCAACAAGTTGGTACAACGCTCATAACATTCTGAAACAATTCTGTGAATTTCTTCGTCAATAGTCTCAGCAGTCTTGTCACTGAAAGGTTTGGTCATATCATTTCCACGATCTTGATTGTAATTTATAAATCCAATCTTTGGTGACATACCACATTCAATAACCATTCTCTGTGCAATGGCAGTAACTTTCTCAAAATCATCAGAACCACCCGAAGTAACACTTTGGAAATTGATTTCTTCACTAACTCTTCCTCCTAAAGTCATTGTCATCCTATCCATTAATCTATCAACACTGTAAAGATAGATATCTGGAGGTAAATATTGTGCATAACCCAAAGCTGCCGAGCCTCTTGGAATGATACTGACCTTCAATAATGGGTCAGCATGCTTCAAGAACCAACCACAAATGGCATGCCCTGCTTCATGGTAGGCAACAATTTTTTTCTCATGTGGTGACAAAACTCTTGTTTTCTTCTCCAACCCAGCAATGACTCTCTCAATAGCCTGCTCGAAGTGTGGTAACTGTACAGAATCAGAATTACCTCTTGCAGCAATTAAAGCGGCTTCGTTACAACAATTGGCTATATCGGCACCAGAAAATCCTGGTGTTAAAGCAGCCAATCTACCCCTCAAATCTTCCAGATCCAAGTCCTTATCCAACTTGATTTTTCTCAAATGTACCGAAAAGATTTGTTTACGTCCTTCCAACTCTGGATTATCAATGGTGATCTTCCTGTCAAACCTTCCTGGTCTCATTAATGCTTGGTCCAAGACATCGGGCCTATTGGTACCAGCCAAAACAACGACATGATCACCAGTCGAGAAACCGTCCATCTCTACTAACAATTGATTCAATGTGTTTTCACGTTCATCGTTACCACCCATGGATTTTTTGGAACGCGACTTACCGATAGCATCAATCTCATCAATAAAGATAATAGAAGGTGCATCTTCCCTGGCAGTCTTGAACAAGTCACGAACTCTGGAGGCACCAACACCCACGAACATTTCAACAAATTCCGAACCTGACACAGAATAGAATGGAACACCAGCTTCACCTGCAGTAGCCTTAGCCAATAATGTTTTACCAGTACCAGGGGAACCTGACAAAATGGCACCTCTTGGAATCTTGGCTCCTAATCTTTCATATTTCTTTGGGTTTTTCAAAAATTTGACAAATTCCATGATTTCCTCTTTCAGCTCATCACAGCCAGCGACGTCATCAAACTTTACTTTCACATCCTTCTCGAAGTTGAATTTTTTAGCTTTTGATTTTCCTGATCCAAACAAACCTCCACCTAAGCCCCCTGCGGATTTAGCTGTCTTCTTCGTGATCCAATATAATCCGTACAACATCAACACAGTAGGTAGGAATTGAAACAAAACTTTCAGAGGAGAAACATAACTTTGGTAAACAACCGGGATTCTAAACTCTTCAGCAATGCCATTTTCTTCATTGGCCTTGAGTAACTTGTGTTCAAAGTTGTCAACTGAACCAATTGTGAAATAATAGGTTACATTACTATCTAAAGCATGGCTTTTGCCATTTTGATTTAAAGTGACATAGACTTGGTCTTTGTTCAATACTGTCAATTTCTCCACAAATCCTCTATCCAACAAGCTTGTTCTAAATTCTTGCCATGTAATTTCATGAGATGAGTTTGACCTGGACGTCAAGTAAAAAATGATGATGGCAGTTACCAAGAGGAAAGTAGTTTCATTGACTTTCAAGGCATAAATTCGTGGGTCTTCTTTAGAGTTTTTGCCATCACCGTTTTTTGCATTTTTTGTTGCATTATCGAATTTTTTGTTGAACTCCTTCTCCTCAGTGGCTTTATTGTCATCATTTTTATTACCCAGTTTCAAATATATCAACACGGACTCTTGAAATATCTGAGTTAACAACAATTTGCTGTCAAATCTTAAATCTCTTTTCAAAATGGTTTGTATCATGTTGAATATTATTGGGTCATTCATATCGCTGATATCATATTTTTTGTACAACTTCAGCAATTCAGTAATCCTCTGCTCTTGGGGAACATCATCAATGATTTTTTTAAATTCATCGAATAGTTCCTCAGTTTGTTTTGGTAAATCTCCATTGTCTCTCTTTTTGAATTGTTCAAATGTTATATGACTAGAATGAAATGATCTCGTATGTTGTCTTGCGATCAGGGAGGAACAAACCCAAAGGTTCTGCCTTCCAAAAGACAGTCTCTTCACAAACAAAGAGGAAGGGCCCACCAAGAGACCAAACCTCCGACTGATCAAACTAGTCGTCATTTGGCAATGATACTATGAGCTGATGTTGTTGTTGAAGTGATAATTTGAGTGACGGGTGCTCTTCCTTTCAACTTCATTTTCTGGATCTTTTTTTCGCCTCTCTACATTGTCATCGACTTCCTTATTGGGAAATAATTGGAAACCCGGGAAATATGTCGAGTTTTGACAGATGATTGACACCCTTTTGAAGCGACATCTTCAAGTAAAACCATTTTTGGAGCTACCAAATGCAATCAACTCAATCATAGAATAAGTTAATAGCGCTTCAAAATGTGTTATAAGTCATGCTTAGCTGATTGTATCCAATACATCACCAATAAAATATTTACTTATTTCACTACAGAGAGAATTTGTCCAGTGACCAGTGATTGCCAGTATGAAAAGAACTGGATCACTAAGGAAAGGGTACACATATACATGAGAGACTCGTGTATGATTTTGACTCTTCAAGTGAATGTGACAGGAGTCAGGTTAATCAGGGTCAAGTTTTAAGAATCGGTTCAGAGTCAAACAAAAAAAATCAATGTGCAAAGACTAAAAACCTCATCAAAGCTATTTTCTTTATAAAAAGCTAATGGCTTCTTTCTGTGTTAATTCCTATCAATATTTGCATTTCTTTATTTCATCCCATCTTTTTGGAAATTCAGAAACGCTATACTGCGGGTGGTTTTCTATACCATAATCTCATCTCAATTATCACGTGCTTCTTGCTGGAGTGAAAAAAAAAAAATTTTTACTTTTTGAAATCATCTGGGGTCAATTCTTCAGCCACTCCATTGAAATTTAACAGTCAAACCATCTCCACCCTAGTAATGTTAAGCAGTTCGATTAGGCTACAGTCCCGTTGCAATGGGATTACCAGATTGGCTTTCGCTCATCAAACCAAATGGATCAGCACTTCCAAGAGTTTGTTAGCTGCAGAGATTCTTTCTGGTACTTCATTGGCTAAAAGAATTAGAAGTGAATCACTGAAATCTATTGCTGCTAAACAACTGCAATTCCCCGATTTTCATCCCAAGCTTACCATATTACAAGTTGGTCTGAGGCCGGATTCCTCAGCTTATGTAAGAATGAAATTGAAGGCATCTACAGAATCCGGCATCATCTGTGACGTGATCAAGTTAGATGAGACCACCACAGAGCATGATTTATTGAACCATATTGAAAGTTTGAACAAGGATATGGGCGTTAATGGTATATTGGTTCAACTACCATTGCCTAAGCATATCGATGAAACTAAAATCACCAACTCGGTATTGACTGAAAAGGATGTTGATGGTTTTGATAGATACAATGTAGGAGAATTGTCTAAAAAGGGAGGTGAGCCACTCTTTATCCCTTGTACTCCAAACGGTGTCATGAGATTGATAGAGGAATCTGGTTTGAAATTAAGAGGCAAGAATGCCGTTGTCATCGGCAGATCAGATATTGTTGGTACACCAGTTGCTGCATTGTTGAGAAGACTGGACGCCACAGTTACCGTGACCCACAGATATACTGAGAATTTGCAAGACCATTTGAAGAACGCTGATGTTGTTGTTGCTGCTTGTGGAAGCCCAAATTTTGTCAAAGGTGAATGGTTGAAGCCTGGTGCTGTAGTAATCGATGTGGGTATCAACTACTTACCTGATGCAACAAAGAAGTCGGGGCAAAAATTGGTTGGTGATGTCGATTTCGAAAGCGCATCAGAAGTGGCCAGTGTTTTGACTCCAGTTCCAGGTGGGGTGGGTCCAATGACTGTTGCAATGTTGGTCTCAAATGTTTTAAAAGCTGCTGAAGAACAATTCGCCAAACAATTTAAAAGTGCAAAGATAACGCCTTTACCTTTAAAATGCTTGACACCGGTACCATCCGACATTGATATCTCTAGAGCTCAGATACCTAAGCATATAAGTGAAGTTGCCGAAGAACTAGGCATCAATGAATCCGAAATTGAGCAATTTGGCCATTACAAGGCCAAAATCTCTTTAAGTGTTTACGAGAGATTAAAGGATCAAAGAGAAAATGGACATTACGTCTTGGTTGCCGGGATAACACCTACGCCATTAGGTGAGGGAAAATCTACCACCACAATGGGTCTTTCACAGGCGTTGAGTGCACATTTAGGCTACCCAGCCATTGCCAATGTCAGACAACCATCGATGGGACCCACATTCGGTGTTAAAGGTGGTGCCGCTGGTGGTGGATACGCCCAAGTGATACCGATGGATGAGTTCAACATGCATTTAACAGGTGATATTCATGCTATTGGCGCTGCAAATAACTTGTTGGCAGCAGCTATCGATGCTAGGATGTTTCACGAGTCGACTCAATCGGACAAGAGCTTGTACAAGCGTTTAGTACCGGTCAAGCTGGGTACTAGAACCTTCACCAAGTCAATGTTGAAAAGATTGGCCAAGCTAGGAATTAACAAGACTAACCCCGATGACTTGTCTGCAGAGGAAATTAAAAGATTTGCTAGGTTGGATATAGATCCAGAGTCAATTAACATCAAGAGAGTTGTTGATGTTAACGATAGATTTTTAAGACAGATCACCATTGGTGAGGCCCCAACTGAAAAGGGTTTCACAAGGAAGACTGGATTTGATATCACTGTTGCGTCAGAAGTGATGGCCATATTGGCGTTGTCTAACGATTTGGCAGATCTTAGAAACAGAGCCGGTAGAATTGTTGTTGGATCTTCCAGATCAGGTGAACCCGTTACTGCTGAGGATATTGGCTGTGGTGGTTCCATTGCCGCACTTTTAATCGATGCTATCAAACCAAACTTGATGCAATCATTGGAAGGTGGTCCAGTTTTTGTCCATGCTGGACCATTTGCCAATATCTCAATTGGAGCTTCTTCTGTGATTGCAGATAAAGTTGCCTTAAAGTTGGCTGGTAGAGCAAAGGGAAGCGATGACAAGTTAGGGTATGTCATTACTGAGGCTGGTTTCGATTTCACCATGGGTGGAGAGAGATTCTTCAACATCAAATGCAGAAGTTCTGGATTCAAGCCAGATACTGTGGTATTAGTTGCCACTGTTAGAGCCTTGAAATTACACGGTGGTGCCCCAGATGTTAAACCAGGACAATCTTTACCTGAAGATTACACTACAGAAAACGTTGATTTGGTCACGAAGGGTTGTGCCAACTTGGCCAAACAGATCGCTAACGCCAAGAGTTATGGTGTACCTGTAGTAGTTGCCATCAACCAATTCCAGACCGATACCGCGCTGGAGATTGAGGCTATCAGAAAAGCAGCTCTTGCTGCGGGAGCCACAGATGCCGTGCCTTCTAATCACTGGGCCCTCGGTGGTGAAGGATCAGTGGAATTAGCAAACGCGGTCATTAAGGCCAGCAATACCAACAAAGGCAACAGTACTGAGACCCAACAATTCTTATATGAATTGACTGATTCCGTTGAAGATAAATTGAACAGCATCGTCACCAAGATGTACGGCGGTGCAGGGATCGAGTTGTCCGAATTGGCTCAACGTCAAATTGCCACTTATGAAGAGCAAGGCTTTGGGCAATTACCCATTTGTATAGCCAAGACGCAGTATTCATTGTCCCATGATCCAAAATTGAAGGGTGTGCCAACTGGGTTTGTTGTTCCGATCAGAGAAGTAAGACTTAGCGCTGGTGCTGGATATTTGTATGCTTTGGCTGCTGAAATCATGACTATTCCTGGGCTTGCGACTCATTCAGGGTTCATGAATGTGGAGATCAATGAGAAGGAGGAGATTGAAGGATTATTTTAGATGAAGGATAAATGGTCACATAGAGGTTGTTATTTTTGTACACAAGTTGCTCTTTACCATGTTATTGATAAACTAATAAATCGCATTACATAACATTAACGTTAATTAAATCATCAATCTATCTCTCGGATAATTTTGTTGTTGATGAAAAAAACTTTTGAATCAAATTCTTCCCCCTGGCGTGGCAATAATTGTCTCATCGTCGTTATTGTAATCGACTTGCCTCAACATTATAGCCGGATGCTGACCTTGCTCTTGCAACTCTCTAAACACCACCACCGGTTTCTCATCCAAGGCCAACACCCTCTCCTCGTTGCCGTAACAGATTACCAATGCATATTTGCGCCAGTCATCTTTCAGCAATCCATGCCTTCTCATGGCCTGTTGTAAAAGTTTGTAACAAGGGTCGTCTGTCTTTGCACGGAAATGCTTCAAAGGTTCCGAAGATCCAGAAGATGATAATGGCGGTCTAGCTTGCTGTTGTTGTTGCTGCTGCTGTTGTTGTTGTTGTTGTTGTTGTTGTAGAGACGCACTTGATGATTGATGAGGCAACTGAGGTCGTGTTGTAGTAGAAGATGGCGTCGTCGCCAAAGTTGCTGAAGATATAGTTGGTAGCGTGGTCATTGAAGAACCTGCTGTAGAAGCCTTGGCAGATGATGGGGCACTGTTGGAACCTCCCAATGGGTTTGTTGGAGACGGTAGCGCACCGGTATTCACAGGCAGCGGAGAAAACGAGCCAGTTGGCGAAAGCATGGACTTCCGCTTCGACGTGGACAAAGAACGTAAATTGTTGGAGGACGAAGACGAACTCAAGGGAAACTGCAAGAGTTGTGGAGATGACACGATATTATGGTGTTCTGGTTGCACAGGCGACGTGTTTTGACTCGTCTTTGATGAGCTTTTGGTAGGGGACGAGGCAGAGTTGGGTTGTGAGTTGAGATAAGTGTTGGAAAATTTGGTCACTTCAGGTGTTGGTAATGGTTTGTGATCTTTGATCCATTTGAAAACAGGTAGGAGATCTTCTCTCAACTTGTAAAATTGATCACTCAATTTTTTGACATCATCATTATTCCTGAGCTTGAAGTTTGCCGTCATTGACTCTAAGATGGAGATTGAGGTGATCAACGAATTGGAATCGATGCGTAAATCTTCATCCAAGTCTTTATTGATCAACGAATTTTGTAGTAAGAGGTGGTCAATTTGCTTTTTGAGCAACAATCGCGTCTTTAATTGCTTGCACCCAATCTCTAGAAGTAGCTCAGTGTTCAAATACGGTAATGCTTCGCCGGTGATATTATGCCTGCGGAACATGTCGCTGATTTGAGTGGTATTGATCTGTACTAAAGATTTATCAGCTGTGAGTTGCACTATCCAATCGCACACATCATCGGTGGTCCATTCTAAAAGTGTTTTCTTTTGAAGACGCGACTTAACATCGACAGGATCAGTGGAAGCATTGTAGTAAGTGGTCATCACTGTGTTATGATCAGGTTGATATAGAAGTTTACCATCTTTATGTATGCTGCTCGATTTCTCAATACAATATCTGCTAGCCTTCCTGATTTGGAATTAATTCAAGCTTGAGCAAAAATTTCCTGATTTAGCAACTCAAAAAGTTGCTGAGCAGAAATCGAAATGTTCATAGTTATATGACGAGGGGTTATTGTTGCCCATATCAATATTCTTTCAGAGAGACTTACATAAACAGATAGGAATGTTTGTCTGACAATTGGAAAAAATTTGCAATCAATAGGTCTCTCACAGGCTTTGAGTGCTAACTGGTTTCCCACTCATTCACAATGTCAGACATCACCATTCGAAGGGCTTAGGCCAGGTTAAGTATTTATGAAATCAGCATTCGCTACTTCTATAGTGGTTTGGTAGACACGAGATGAAGACTCTTGAACCAAGGGGAGCAAATCTCTGTAACAAATGATGGTAGTAGTGCATGGGATGCGGTCTCCTGAGAATGATGAAAATAAAAATAAAAATTAAAGGGAATGACAAATTGGACTATGTCACCATAATGTCAAGATATTACCATAGGTGTGGCCGCGGAGTACAATAAATCGGAGGTGTATCCTTCGACATCTAATTCAAGAAAAATGATGGTGTGAAAGAGAAGTGCTTGTATACGATGTGATTGATTGAAAAAGAAAATGGTCTAAAGCTTGTACCTATAGCACATGACAATAATTGCTGATAATTTCCAAGCGACAGTTGGAATTAATAAAATCTTATATCATTTTATCTCCATTTTTGAGTACCTTTGTTCGACTATGTATAGATGAACTATATACTTACGCGTCATTGAATAAAATGAAAAGATGACATATCAAAATAGGCTCGGGTGAATAGGAAACTCTTCACTTTCCAATGAGAAAAAACACCTTCATATTTGACATTTGTGTCAAAATAGTGGAATGGAAAAGAAAAGGGAAGAATCAAAGATTGATCGATAATTCGATCAAGTGTATTAATTTTGTCTTTGTTGAACAGAGAACGATTTATCCTATTGGTCCATCTAAGAACCCTAAAAAAGGTTATTTAGTATAGTGCTTTATCTAGCATGAATCTAAAAGACCTAGGCGCGAATCCTAGTAGTTCCATATTTATATACATAAGTCTGACATTATTGTACGAAGAAAATTCTAACTGAGAGTCAAGCGATGACGACAGAATTGACTTGGCGTTGTTAGAGCCCAATTCGAGCACTTGTTGGAATACATGATGGGTAGTCCACAAAACTAATAGGATGATATGAATAGTGTGACTTGAAATGTTGCTAGGGGTGCTTTCAAAGTTGGAGAGTAAGGGCAAGAAAAGGCGATCTCTGTTACAGCCTTACTAGCAAAAAAATAAGAAATATTTTAGAGGTAAAAAAAACACAGCAGGGCAAGAAATAATATGTCAGATGGATGCACAAAGGATGCACAGGCGAGGGGCAGAAAAAATTGCATTGCAATCTGCTCATCTCTTGTGCATGGTACAATTTTTTGAATCTGTTCGGTACCGTGATATAAAATCTTAAGCCACTTTCATGATTTGTGATTTTTTGAAGCACCACCAACTAACTAGCAAGCTCGATGATGTGGACCCTCAGAAAATGTGTAATTAAGTTAATACTTTCAATCACTGAAATTATCTCAAGATTGTGTTGGCATGTGCCCCTGTACTACAAAAAATATCCAGATTTCATTTTGGATACTGGTAGTGCAATTCATCTGGTGCCTACATT
>JAKTUO010000066.1:0-42490 GCA_030556755.1 Nakazawaea anatomiae | reverse complement strand
AAAGGATATAGATGATTTCAATGAGATGTGGAAGAGAGGGGTAACAGATGACAGCTAAATTAGTGGTGAAGAATGGTCAATGTTAGCACGGGTGAGGATATTGCAGGCAATATGGTTCAATTTATGTTGCCAGATGAATGATTCAGCCATTCTCCTACTGTTACATATACTTTGTTCTTGTGTTAGATATTTATCAAATGTGAGTATGAGAATTTTAATTTGAAACTTTTTAATTTTTGCAAAAAGCTAGTAGGATCAAATGTGTGCTTTCTCTACAGAGAACTCATTCCTTAACTAATAGAAAAGATGAAAGAGGATAAAAGAGAGATTAAGACAAAGGAAAAAAAAACACAGCAGTATGCAGACAGAATCAGATTCTATGGAAAGAAAGAGACTAGCTAACCGCGGTTGTCTAATTTGGTGGTGATCTCTGAAGGCAGCAGGAAACCATTTATACACAAACTTCCAGATGAATCCAATGTCTCGAAATCAATCAAACACTTCAGAGGTTCAAAAAATACAAAACCTAATAGGCTCCAATGGGCTTCTCTTAAACAATTTTCATTCATGTATGATATGATGATTATTTAAAAAAATATTTCAAAAAATTTGAAGTTCAAAAATTGGGAAATCGTAATTCCGCTGATTTCATCGCGCAATGCGAACTGACAACATTTGCTTATTCAAAATGGATGCTCCTTGACAATTTTGCTTTGAGGACGCTTGATTTGAGAGTGGACAGTTTACGTTTATAAGGAAATTACAGTAATTTCCGATTTGAGAAATACACGCAGATCTAAACAGTGAGTTATTTGATAGAATACCACACACCAAGGCTTAGGGTAGGTATATGGGAGATACAAAATCATCACATTTTACATCAATGATGGCAAATCGATATGTTCACAAATTTATTTTCTTGTGCTTAAAAACCTTGGAACCACCAGCACCAGCATAGTCACCAGCAACATGTCCGTCAGCTCTCATTTGGTAGTAATAGTAAAACAAACCTTCTAAACCTACCAGATATCTGAATCCATCGACAAATCTTGTCGAGCAATTCCAGAAAACACCAGCGGAATCTATTCCTTTGAGAAGAGTCTCAGTATTTTCTTTGTTTTCAGTGATGATGGCATCAGTATGTTTGGAGGAATGAGAATTGATGTGCAGGATGGCATCTCTAGTTGAGGTGATGCCCATGACTGCAAGATCAAACGATAAAAACTTCTTTCTGAAATATCTAATGTTAAACATTTTATCTATCTGTTCATCTTGTATATGAAACAGCCGTGTATGGAATGATATAGTCATTTGGGAATGTTCATCCTTGTATATCTTCACAAAGCTATATATATTGGTTGTAAAAGTTTTGACTGCCGTATTGGGTAATTTTGTACACATTTGGAAGGGAGATAAGGATTTGACGTGTCGAGGTAGACCTTTTGACGTAGAATTGGAATAGATACTTAGACAGACAAACAAAACATAGAGAGCCGCTCTTTTCATCCGGTATATTCAAAAGTACTTAACCATATCATGCAATCAAAATAGACAGAGAGGTCTTTTCTCCATTTGGTGATCAAATAACACACATAATTGAATCAACTCATCTCATCATCATAATTTGATATGATAACAAAAAAAAAAACTGCTCTAAAAGAAAAAAAAAAAAAAAAAAAAACTGATTGCCCAATTACAAATAATCCTCATATAGATTTACTAATAAATATTCACTGCTTCTTCAAGATGTCAGAGAGGTACAAACAATCAATCAAATCTTCAAGTCAATTCAACTCTGAGGTTGTTTCTCAAGAGACTACTTCACTTTTGTCTCCCCATAATTCCGTATTTCAACTGTTGAACAATCCAGACTTGGGTGAGTTGGAAATTTCAAGATACAATAGTAGAAATGTTTGTGATTCGCCAGATTTGATGAGCCGTAGTAGTAGTGGAGGCCAACAGAATCAGAGTCAAAATCATAATCAACAACAACAACAACAAACACAATCGCAACATTTTAATGAGTTTGCATCTTGGCATTTGGTGCAACAGAGCAGTCACTCAAGTGGGCCATCGTCGATTTTATCAAGTTCAGATGCAGAGGATAACAATAACAACAATAACAATCTGTTTTTCATCAACAGTTATATTGATCATCAAAGACAGCCTTATCAACAACAGCACCCTTTACAACAGCGAACTGATCTGGTGATCTTGCTTGATAATGATTTGAGTGAAGATGAAGAGTTGAAAACTGAATTGGATGATAATAATTCCACTGTTCATCAAGTGGAGAATTTACAAATGCCATCATTTATTATGCCAAAAGTTAGTATTTTAGATGATGATAATGATTACAAGTTGAAAGTGAATGTTGTTGGTGAAGGATGTGAAAAATTGATGAATCGATTAAATTTGTACAATAAAATTTTACAAAATGTGAAATTTAATAACATTAATCCAGATTTAGTCGTGTTATTAGTTGATAGAAACAATTTGTTGTTGTCCCAACAATTATCAAAGCCTTTCATTCCAGTGTTTGTTTCGGATGAAGATGATACGAGTTTTTTCGAACAAGATTTGCAATCAACGATGATCTCATCTGTTTCAAGAATTTGTCAACCAATCAAGTTAAATTCATTGGATGATGACTTGTTCATCTTGATCAAGTTGTTATCGAACATTGATATTGATACATTTTCTATGAAAAGGCTGTCAAGTACTAATTCTCGTATTTTGAACAAGGTGAATGATAGTAAAAAATTGAAGAGATCAACAACATCCAGAAGAAATAGTGGCAATACTAATAATAATAATAGTAATAACAATATTGATAATGATAAGAAAAAGAGAAAATTTACGAAAAAATTGGTTAATCTGATCAATGGTTTACTCAACAACAATAATACAAGCAAAGTTTTGTTAAGTGTTGGATACTTGGGTTTGTGTTGCTATGGGGTTTCATGGGTTTTAAGCAAGAGAAGATCACTTTCAGATACTACGGAACTATGGTCATCTTCAGCAGAGTTGGAAACTGGAACTACTGGGCACATTTCTGTATTTGCAACCATAGCGAATACTAATAATAATCATGATGATGGTATTAATAGTGGTGGAAGAAGCCATTTACAAATGATGTTAAAGAGCTTAGAGATATTGGTGGATAATTTAATTGAGAGAGGGAAATTGACTGGTTGCTGGTTGTATTACAATATGTTGATTTTGTGGGATTGAATTGAGACCATAGAATATCAATTTGGGTAAGGACTAAGGTTGGGAAATAGCTGATGAATTGGTATTAGTAGTTGGTAATGATGGTATTTTTATAATAATAATAATAATAATCGATATTTTTGTCTTTTGAATGCACGACTGGGGCTGTGTTCCGGTGCGCAGTATGACGTAATAGCGTTAATTAAATGAAGAAGAAGCTGCTTAACAAGCTATATTGGTGATATATGAGCACAAACATATCAGCATACAATCTTCTTCTTCATCTCTCTCTCTTTATATCTCTCTTCTCTATCTCATTGGTGTACATATGTATCTATGTATACATACATAGAGTATAATAGCTTTTTGTTTATGAGACAAAAAACATAAAAAAATTTTTAAACAAACAAAATCGGATGTTTAAAAATAGAAATCACTGAAAACCAATATCGAAGTACACACATATCTATATACCTACAACTTTTCACATCTATTCATCTAACCCAACGATAACAATAATACCGTCTCCCCCCTTTTTTAGCCAACCTCATTTGCTAGCAAACAACAACAACAACACACCACCATCACCATCATCATCATCATCAACAACAACAACAACATCATCACCATATTGTTTTCCGCAAAAGACAGGCGCGCATATCTAATCCATACAGAATGCGACAGATAAAGATCAGTATAAGAACACAGCTTCTTATTCTAGTCTTATCGACTGCCCTATTTTCATTACTCGTGTTGGCCATCGTCACCGGTGTCTATTTCACAAACAACTCCATATCCACCAGTCTGGAAAAATTACAAGTGATATCCCAGCTCAAATCTTCTCAATTAAAGCAAACTTATGATTACAACTATTACCAGCTTAGTTCGCTTGCCGCTAGAGAAGATATCAAGAGCACATTAACCAATTATAAAGCTGGTAACACCAGTGAAGATGTATTTCTCACAGGTAAGGAATTATTACAAGAATATATCGATAGTACTGAAAATTTCTATGATGCAAGCTTGTACAGCGTTAGCGGTGAAACTTTGATCGATGTTACCAATTCAGTTGTATCAGCTAATATGAGTGATATGGCCAAATACACTTTAAAACCACTCGGTTCCAACAATTCAGTGCCGTTGCAATTACGTCAAAACAATGTCTTACTTTCAGGACCCGTATTAAATCACACCAATTCATATTTATTCAGTATCACACTCCCAGTATATGCCAATTCATCAATATTAATTTCAACACCAGATCTAGCTGGTTATATGACCGTGGTGATAAACGCTTCCAGCATGAAATTAGTCACCACTGATACCGATGCCCTTGCAAGTTCAAGAGTTGATATAGTCAAGGGTGTCACTTCGTCAACTAATACTTCAGATTATATTGGTTTCGTCTATGCATTTGAACCTTCAGGTGAATATAACCCTGCATATGTCGAAACGACTTTTTCATTCGATTCATTCCCATTAGTAGCCGATGCTTTACAAGAACAAACACAAGAAGATTCAGCAACCTCTGGTGCAGAGACCAAAATTAAAACTCTGATGAACATTACAGTGGCTTTGGGTTATAGTGTTGTCAATATAGCTGGTGACTATTGGATCGTATTTGTACAACAGAATAGAGCAGATTTCTTGGCACCTTCAAACAAATTAGCCAAGATCATTGTTGGAATAGTGATAGGTTTAGCAGTGGTGGTATGTCTCATCACCATCCCACTGGCTCATTATGGTGTCAGACCCATCATGAAATTGCAAAAAGCCACAGAAGAACTCACTTATGGCCGCGGCTTGGCCCATTATGATACTCACTCCAAAGGTGGTGGTGGTGGAGGAGGAGGAGGAGGATTCTCGTTCAAAACCAGTTTCCATTCAAGAGACGGTAGCAGTCTCAGTGTTACTCGATCCGGAGGAGGAGGCAATAATAGCAACGATCCGATTCAAAGCTCTTCTCCATCATCAACCACAGGTGACCATAATAATAATATAACTTCTGCAAGCTCATTCACAGGTAGTAGCACAGCTGGTGCTGATCTTTTCAAAATACCACATCGGGTGACTTTATCCAATCGATGGGTGACCGATGAATTATCAGAGTTGTCAGAACTGTTCAATGCCATGACCGATGAATTGGATCGTCAATACACTCATTTGGAAGATCGTGTCAAGGAAAGAACTAGAGAATTGGAAAAACTGAAGATTCGTGCTGAAAGTGCCGATGAAGCCAAGACTGTATTCATTTCCCAAATATCTCATGAATTAAGAACTCCCTTGAATGGTATATTGGGATTGTGTTCTGTTTGTCTTGCAGAAGATGATCCATCTTCTATAAAGGAATCATTAAAATTGATTTTTAGAAGTGGTGAATTGTTGCTACACATCTTGACAGAATTGTTAACGTTTAGTAAAAATACTTTGAAAAAATCAAAATTAGAGAATAAAGATTTTAAAATGTTGGAGATTGCATGGCAAATAAAATCAATTTTTGGAAAATTGGCATTTGATCAAAATGTTGACTTAAGAATCTTGATAAAACCCAATTTTGTCAGAAAAATGATTTTATTTGGTGATTCCAATAGAATTACCCAAGTCTTAATGAACCTTGTCAGTAATTCTTTAAAGTTTACCCCCATTGATGGGAAAGTTGATGTCTTTATACGTTGTCTTGGAGAATACGATGAGGAAAGATCCGAAAAAGATGGTTATAACAAAGTATATGTTAAGCATAACACAATGGCTGAAGAAAAAATCAAAGATATTGATGCAACGCTTGGACATATGACAATCATTTCTAGAAAATCCATTGATAATGGTAATGATGACAAGAGTGATTTGCAAAGCCTTCATACAATCAGCACCTCGGAGTATAACAATGCCATCTTTGAATCACAGTTTAGAAGGAAAAAAGGACATGAGTCCGCTCATTCTCCAACTTCTACAACCGATGTTGGCAGTCAAAGTTCATATGAGAAGTATCCTGATATGAATACTACAGATGTCGATGATTTTACCGCATCAGATAGCACAGAGCTGCAAGATGATGTTACAGGTGGCATCACCACCTATGATGAGTCGGACGAATATGATGACGACATCAAGCATTACAAAGTGAGAGCACTTGATGAGCCAAAACAATGGGTCATTGAATTTGTCGTTCAAGATACAGGTCCAGGAATTGAGCCTGCATTGAAGGACAAGGTATTTGAACCATTCATTCAAGGTGATCAAACCTTGAGTAGGTCCCATGGTGGTACTGGATTAGGATTGTCAATATGTAGACAATTGGCCACGATGATGAAGGGAAGCTTGGACTTGGCAGACAATGATGAAAATGAAACCGGAAGTCGATTCATATTTAGGATCCCATTGACACAAGTGAAAGAAATGGTGGTGACTTCAAAACTGGATGAAGAAGAATTGTACAACGATGAGTTTAACATTGATAGCAAGAAAAACAGAAAAGTGAAAATTGTTGAGCCACTTAAGGATGAGAAACCCCCAATGAGCGTGCGTAGGTCGTCAAGCGTTGACTTGAAAAAGCAAAGATCTTTGTCAACGGGGACAAACAACACAAATTTGTTGAAATTAGACATTGCAACAACAAATTCATCCAACCCAATCACATTGCAATTACTGCCTGCTACTGTGCTGTCTCCTTCAGCTTCGATTGATTCATCGTCGTATTTTGTTGACAAGCCATCATTATTAACAAAATCATCAACAGGTACTGCTCATTCGCTACCGACAGCCCCCAACATAGCCACTGCTAATGAGTTTAATTATAACAGTAACAGTAGCAACAGCAGTCTTGCCAATAACAACAACAATAATAATAATAATAACAATAGCATCAGCAGCAATAAATCTTCATCCACCAACTCATCTTCCACTACCCCGAAGAGTCCACCTTCAAACAAATTTAATGCGATGTCGTCTCCTAATGAGGAGGACGATCTTAGTAGGACACCTAGCCCTGAAATTATCAAACGCTCGCTCAAGATTCTCGTTGCTGAAGATAATCAAGTGAATCAAGAAGTGATCAAGAGAATGTTAAACTTGGAAGGTTTCAAAACCATACAATTGCTGTGTGATGGTCAAGAACTGATCGACTTGCTCAAGCTTGAATTGGATCAAGGTCAAGTGTATGATTTGATTTTTATGGATGTACAGATGCCCAAGTTGGATGGTGTCAATGCAACAAAGTATATTAGAACTGAATTGCAATATAAAGGTCCTATCGTGGCATTGACAGCGTACGCTGATGAGTCCAACGTGCAAAAATGTTTGGAGAGCGGTATGAGTGGGTTCTTGGCAAAGCCTATTAGAAGAGCTCAATTGAAGAAAATCATCCTGGAATTTGGGCACGATTAAGTGCTGAAGTGGGTTCAATTTCTCCCAATGACGCTCAACTGGTTTTGGGAATGATTGCATGAAATCGCATTCTACTTTTTTGGCCACCAATAACTTCAATGCAAGACTCTTTCATTTTTTTATTTGTACATATTTATCATCTGCTGTGTTTTCTGTTTATTTCTTCATTTGTTTGTTTGTTTGTTTGTATTATATTTTGTTTGCTATTTATTGAAGCTGTTTAGTGGCTTTTTGATTTGTTACACATTGAATGTTTATGGACTGGATAGTCAATTTGGAAGGGACTCATTGATGTTGTGATGATATATACACAGTGCCCTTTATATCTGTATATTATAATTTGATATTTCGCTTTGTTTCAAATAAATTTCAAATTGGTTTGCCGTCTAGTTCATGTTAGGCAGGCGATTTGATGTCATCCGAATGTGATTTATATACATACCACTTTCATACCCAATATCTTTTATGATATTGGTTGTTGATCATCATGATGATGATGATTGGGGGGTGAGCTACTAACTTATATGTTGGTTGGTATTTTGACTTCCCTAAATAGTAATTAATATTCTTAAGCTCATCATCAGAAAACCAAAAAGGGAAAGAAGAAGAATAAATTTTTCACAAAACAAATTTTTTTTTTTTTATTATTAAAATCATATCTCTCACATTGAGATTATTGAAAATTTGGAGATATCAGGAGTTGTTCAATATCATCAGCCTTTAGAAGAATGGATATTCACCGTTGTCGATTCGTCGACTATACTCCTCATACCATAACGTCTCTTGCATTTTCACATCAATCCACTGCAAAGTTTACACCACTTGATTTGAGGTTGGCTGTAGGAAGGGCTAATGGAGATATTGAAATATGGAACCCAAGATATGATTGGATCCATGAACAAACACTTCAAGGTGGCAAAGGTAGATCAGTTGAAGGATTAGTCTGGTCTCTTTGGGATGGAAGCATACCTAGATTATTTTCGATAGGTGGCACAACCATAATAACAGAATGGGATTTACAAAGTGGGCTACCCTTGAAAAACTATGATTGTAATGCTGGAGTGATATGGTCAATGCTGATCAACAAGGCAGGAAATAAAATTGCAGTAGGTTGTGATGATGGAAGTGTTGTTGTTATTGATGTATCTGGTGGTCCCGGATCATTCGAACACGAGATGATTTTACAAAGACAAGACTCGAGAGTTTTGAGTATCACATGGTTTGACAACGATTTAATTATTGGAGGATGTGCCGATGGACGTGTTAGAGTTTGGGGTTATAAGGATGACAATAAAGGTAGAATCATATCCACCCTCAGAGTTGATAAATCAAAAACAGAAAGCACTTTGATTTGGTCTGTATTAGCATTACCTCAGAAACAACAATTGGTCACTGGGGATTCTACTGGTAGTGTTAAGTTTTGGAATTTACAACATTTTGTGTTACAACAGTCATTTCAAGTGCATGAGGTTGATGTATTATGTTTGGCAACTGATTTTCTGCAAGAGAAAATTTTCAGTGGGGGTATTGATAGAAAGATTTTCAATTTCAATTTGATAACAAATGGTGATTCTCAAAAATGGGTTAACTCTTCCAATAGACTTTTGCATTCCAATGATGTCAGAGCCTTGACCTCATTCGAGAGTAAAGGTTCTAATTTTTTGGTCAGTGGGGGTGTTGAGAGATCAATAGTGATTAATTCTGTCAATAACTTTCATGACGGTCCTTACAGAAAATTGCCAATTGCATTACAGAAGCCAAACTCTTTAGTTAACGCGGTAAAGAAGTTGGTAGTGATGTGGCAAGACCAAACGGTCAAAATTTGGAGAATTAACGAGTTTGATCATTCAAAAAAATTGATTGCCAAGTTGGTTCTTGCCGATGATGAGAATATCGTTACTTGTACTATGGACAAACAGGGAAGATTTTTAATTGTTGGTAGATTGGTTAATATCAAGATATTCAAATTAAGTGAATTAGGAAATGGAGAATTTAAAGTGCAAAAAATCAAATCTACTTTGTTGGAAAATTACAATTCTAAACATTTGTCGATTAGTGACCGTCAAATCTTGACAGTGAACTCTAGTAATGAATTGATTGGATTTGATTATGTCATTGATGAGGAAGAAAATTTGAAAGTTAGCGAAGCTTTCGAATATGAACTTGTGGAAGAGGTAAGGGTAAAGTCTAAACAACCACATATTCAAAACATCAACAATTTAAAAATATCTGATGATGGTTCCAAGCTGGCTATATCCAGGATCTCTGGATCAATTGAGATAATAGATTTGAATGATACAAAAACTTCTTTCAGACTAATCAAGTTGAACAAGATACCTATTCAAATGGATTTCACAAAGAGAAACACTTTGGTATTGATAACATGTGAGAACAAATTATACGAATTCCATACCACGTTGAAAAATGTACTGAAGCAAGATATATTAACATCTTGGTCGAAGAGAAACTCGGAGTTTTTACCACTGAAATTTTTAAATTTGAATAGCAAATGTCAAGGATTTTTCAAAGATAACTTGACGGACAATAGAGTTTGGTTATATGGGGACAATTGGCTTTGTTTTTTTGATTTAGACTTCAATATTCCAATCGATGAACTGAGGTACGCCAATGGGAACCAAAAGCATCAACAGCAAATACAGCAACAGCAACGTTATAAAAACAACAATAAGAAGAGAAGAAGAAATAGTAGTGTGGTAATGACGATATCTGAGACTACGAACACCGTTGATGATTCCTTAAACTCTGAGTTTATGGATGGGTCAGATGATGAAATTGAAGATGTTAACGGTAATAACAATCTTGTAATAACAGATGGTGATAGCGAAACTAAGTTTAACAAGAACTTGAGGGACTTAGAGATAAGCAGAATGTTGCAAAATGGTGTCATACAACAACAGGATGAATCTGAGGATGAGCGTTGTTTTTGGTTTACTAACAAGTATAAATCATTGATGTTGTGTGATAATTTCGGGTATAATGAGATGATTGTTATAGAGAGACCTTTGTTCTTATTACCAACGCCACCTGCTTTCAAATTGAACAAGATCATTTTATAGAGAAAAAAAGCCTTCCCATTCTTATTTAGGACATTCCAAATGAACAATTTACAAAAATGTTAGTTTACAAGTGGAAGTGAAGTCATTGCGTGATGCAAGTGAAAGTTTGGTCTTCATCATGGACCTTAATGCTCGACATTGTGTAGTGAAAGTCTTATAATTGTGAAAATGTTTGAAGATTCTAGTCAAATATATTGCTTAATGTGTACGGCATCCAAGTTATGATCCTAAAATTATCCTCGTCCTAATAAACAAACGTTGTTGAGCTCTATCTTGCTGTTGGATAGATCAATTTAAGAACCTGGCTTCTTGAAAGCATTGTACCAAAAAGTGGTTTAATGAAAAGGCTATTTTAATTGGTTTTAATGCAAGTTGAAATTAGTTCGGGGTAGTGTTGGAATAATTTTAGCAATTGCACAAATCCTGATCAAAAGACTCTGCTACATCCACATTCATTATCTTTGTATTATTATGCAGCTGTTGCAAAGATAACTGTTGGATGAGAGAGCAATTTTTGGGAAGCCTCAGGGATCATTTCCGCCAACGGAATGATGATGATGATGAATGATATCAAATAAATTCCGTTTTTTCTTTTCTTTCGCAAGCTCCACCTGAGAGGGAATACTACCATCAATATAGATACGACATGAGGTATTATGTGCAGACGACCTATCAGAATAATACTATTGGACACTAATGCTTCGCTTTGCGAAAGATGGAATCACGAGCTAAGACGCTTGCGAAAGCTGCTCCCGAATGAACAATTGAAAATAGAAATTGTCGTTCACTGTGGTCCAATATCTAGTATATCACCAATAGAATTAAATGCTTGTCAATCTAGTGCCATAGTTTCACCGGGAAACGTATGTGGGTTCTTGGGAGGTGGTTTTGATTTAGCTATTGCCAAATATTTTGGTGGTGATTCCAATTGGAAACGGTTCGAGACTGTTTATCAAACGAGGCTTTTTAAATATACGAATGGGTATTCTTCAACGATGGGCCAGATGGTTGAGTTGGGATTGAGACCCAATAGTCAGCCTTGGAAAGATATTCGATGTGATCACATCCTACATATACCTACAATGAAGATTCCAGAGAAGATTGGTGGAGATGCAAGCGATATAAATGAGCTCATTTTTGATTTGACTTGGAATTCATTAACCACCTTGTCTTGCCACAATAATTTCAATTCTAGTGAAGCGTTCATTGACACTTTGATTTTTCCAGGTTTGGCCACCGGATACGGTGGAGTATCATATGAATTGTGCGCTAGAGCCATGTGTTATGCCATGTATATCTATTCATTGCAAACATTGAGCGAATTAGATAGAGGAAAGTTATGTTTGAGATATATTGGGAAGAGCACCAGATCTTTGTTTCCCGGGTCCACTCAAAGTGGTGCCGATTTCAATTTTGAAGAAGATGGGCCTGAAAAGTTGTTTCATTGAACTTGAAATTGAATTAAATATTTGATTGTATAACAGAGATTGTGTATAGAAGAAAAAAAAATTACATGGAAAATATACTAAAAGGTGTGTTCTTGAGAGATAATGGATGAATTGGAATGTATAATACGATCAAACTTGAGGACGAATGTTCTCATTTATGGAAACCCTTCAACTGGGAAGACCTATCAAGTGTTAAGTGCTCTTCAAAAATACAACAGAAACCATGTACTAGTTGACTGTCGTGGTATAGTTGATTTCAAATTATTGTTGAACAAAATCTATCATCAATTGACGGGTAAGATAAGGAAATTTGAGAATGTTCATGATTTCAAAAATGGATTGGCTCAATGTATGGATGATATTTCAATGGTGTTGGTGCTAAAGAATTTACAATCGATCACATCGAATAATGTCACATTTGATTTGTTTAACTTGTTCAACAAGTTGACAATAAATATTTCCATTTATTTCATCATCTCCACAACGTCAATTCCATCGAGTCTTTTAACTAGTAATATAGTGAAAGTTTATTTCCCCAGACCAACACTGGAAGGTATCATCATAATTTTGAGTGAAAAAGAGGTATTACCCAAGTCGTTCAATGCAAGGAATTTCATCAAATTGATCGTTGATACGTATTATCCGTATACTACAGACATAAAAGATTTGGAGTCCATTGTTGTCAAAAATTGGTCTCGCTTCATAGCTCCATTGGAAGAGGATGATCAATTAGGGTTCATGGAGTTGTATAACCTTTACAAACTGGAATTATCAGATAAGCTAATCGTGAAGAGTGTGGTGAACGCGTACGAGACAGAGACCATTGGTAATAATGAGCTCTTGACACCATTGTCGGCGATATTGGTGGTTGCATCATATTTGGCGTCATATAACGATCCGAGATCGGATTTCACCTTGTTCAGTAAGTTGAAAGAGATAAGATCTGGTAAGAGGACTTTTGCTAGAAGGGTGAGGAATGGAAATGTGAGAAAGATCATCAACACTTCAAAATGGTTCGAATTTGAGAGAATGATCAGTATATTGAAATCGATATACAAGGATACAAAATATTTTGAGACAGGAGAATTGAAAATCAATTTGATGACATACGTTGAGTTTGACAATTTGATAGCGTTGAAATTGTTGGTGAGAAATGAAAACAAGTTCAAAATCAATTGTGAACTTGCATTTGTAAGAAAATGTTGTTTCCAAATCGGATTTACAATAGAGAACTATTTAATTGAATGAGTGAGATGTTGTGTGACTATTATATATGATGAAGTATGTATATCAATCCAATTGTAATGCAATCAGCGCCAGAAAAGTTTGAAAAAAAAAATGAAAACACCAATTAATTATTTATATATATATAACAATCAACTAAATCCATTCCACATATCATGTCTTCTAAGAAGGCCACTTTGTATATCAACAACTTGAATGAGAAGCCATCACTGAACACAACAAAGAGAGAGCTCGAGACCAGATTCGGCAAATATGGAGAAATATTATCATTGATAGTGAAGACGAAAAGAGTTTCTTTAAAGGGTCAACTGTTCATCACATACAATACGAGAGATGCTGCAATAAGAGCTCAAAAGGAGTTGGATGGTGCCCAAATATTGGACGAAACTGTAAAAGTGAGTTTCGCCAAGGAGAATAGTGTCGCGTATTACAAGAAGACGATGACACCAGATGATTTTGAACAGTTTATCAATACGAGATTGAAAAAACGGAAACTGGAAGATGAAGAATTAGATTTAGAAGAGAAAGAAGATGGTGACAAGAACAAGAGGAAGAAGATAAAATTGATCAAGTCTAAAATACCCAACAATGTTTTATTATTGCAAAATCTTTCTTCAAATATCACAAAAGAGGAGTTGATGGAATTTTTTAACAAATTTGAAGGATTTGTTGATCTGAGATTGATAAAAGTGAGAAATTTGAGTTTTATTGAATTCAACGAGATTGACAATGCAAGCAAAGTGATGTCTCAGTACTCTGATGGTAATATACAAGAATTTGTCAATGACGATAATGAATCGTCATTTATAACATTTGCTAAATAAATAATAATAATGATGATGATAATGATGATAATGATGATCAATATTTGCCACTCACAACCATTTTGAAAGCATCAAGGAAATTTTCCTTTTCCTTACCACCTTTTGAAAGATCTTGGTATAACCTTTTATAATAATTTGGATTACCCTTTGGTGTCAACAACTTATCACTTATTTTATAAGTCTTTAAATATTTATCATCCAACAAGTTTTTCACTGATGAACATTGTTGATCTAGGATCTTGGTGTTGTATAACTCCTTCTTATATTCAACTCTTTTTGGCTTTGTCACCAATGAATCCACAACTATATCGGTAATCGATTTGGAGTTTGTCTTTATATCACTCTTTGTCACTGGTAAACCGGCTATGGTTCTGAACCTTTCCAACTGAGTCGCTTTAAATGATGCAAAATGTGGGATTCTATCACTTGGTAGCTGGTCCAAGAGCTTGACCAAATGTTTTGCCGATTCTTTAACTGACATTTTGCAAAATGTGTTATTTATTCCTTGTATATATATATATATCAATTGTGTTCGTCTTTCTTTCTTTTTGGTCTTTTTTTTCTCAAAAAAAAAAAAATTTCAAAATGAATATACCAAATGAGGAAAACTTCTTTAATAGGAAGTCAATATTTTTCTCTTATCTAACATTTCTCTGGCGTCTTTACCGTTGTACAAGAAGGTTGATAATTGAGTCGTATCACATGTGACATTTACATTGGCCCCATTGAGTCTGATATCGAAAATCTTCAATTTTGGGTTCAACTCTTGAATGAGTTGAAGTAGAGTTTCAGACAACACCAACTCTTCCAAATCACGAGGTCAACTTTCAATCTTTGAGAATATATAACCAAAAATATGTAATTGTTTTAACGTAATTGGTAAACCCTTCGAATTGAAAGTATCTCTATCAATAGGTCGAATTAAATGATTCCTCAACTCCAAGTATCGTAACTTGTGCAACAGTGATAGATCTTGCAACATCTCAAATCCTGCACCTAGCTTCAGCCACTCCAAGTTCGGTAATTTGGTCAAGTTCTTAAGATTAGACACATAAGTATCATCAAGGTCTAGTGACTGTAAATCAATCAGACAGATATCGGGGAAACTCTCAATAGGATTTCTATTCAATACCAATTTTTTTCAATCTAGGAATATCCGAAGCAAAAACAATGGAATTTCTCTGATCTCATTATATCCAAGATTTAAATACCCCAAACCAGGCATAGTTGAACCAAAATTTATGGGGATTTTCTCTGATCTTATTGAGCTCAAGATTCAAATGCTCCAATCTAGGCATATTTGAAGCAAAATCAATTTCTTTGATACAATTACATTTAAGACTCAAATACTCCAATCTAGGCACATCTGAACCAAAACCAATGGGGATTTTTTTGATCTTATTAAAAACAAGACTCAAGTACTCCAATCTAGGCATATTTGAAGCAAAACCAGTGGGGATTTTTTCGATCTCATTGTTTCCAAGATTTAAATACTCTAATCTAGGAGCATCACATGACATCATGTTCAATTTAGAAACTCGATTGTTATTCATATTCAACCATGTCAAATTTGGAAATGATGACCATCGTTTTCCCCATTGTGGATTACCTAGATGAAGAAGTGAAAGGGGACTTGATTTCATTTCCATGTAAATCGAGAATTTGTATGTTGTTATATTGCATTGGAAACAGCACCAACCCAAGTCGACTAACATCTAACGTTTGTAATTGTGGTACCACCGCCTTTAACTGTTCCATTGTTGGTATCTCGATATCTGACGATATTTTTAAGTACTTCAAATTGGGCAACGAGATCGGTAATATCGCGTCCAAAAGGGATTCGCAATCAAACTGATAACCCCCAAACCATTCATCACAGGTCAACAAAAGTCGCTCAATACTACCCAATTTGGGCTCCATTTGAAACAAGTTGGTGACTTACTTTAGATAAGCGATGTATCGTTCGCTCTGAATCTTGTAATTTTTTGCATATATTGGATTTTTGTTGTGCAAAAGGATCAATTTCAATGATTTGATACCATAATCAAAAAAATCAGTGTGTTTGGAGAAAGTAAAATTCCAATAATCGGACTTTTCATTTTCTATCTCGTCTTCATCTCTATGTATGTTTCTTCCGTAATCTTTACATTCACACTCTTTTTCAAAAGCTACTAGCTCTTTTTTTACTATTCTACTATCTATTGTCACTACAGCATCTGGAAGAAGTAATTCTTTGATCTGCTTGTCATAAAGAAAAACCACTAGAAGGTTCTTCAAGGAATCATCTGAGAGATAGGAAAGTATATGATTTCAGAGCTCTGACGGTAAAGGTACTGGGATTGTGTACATGATTTACACACCTTAATAATGAAACAAAATTGAATCAAATCATTGACGACATAATATTTACTTCAAAATCAATCAAAAAACTGTCGCGCAAAAAAGTACAAAAAACCTTATCATTTCCTCTTTTAGAAGAAGTTGAATTAATATTGAATCCCGCCAATCAATCTCTTATAACAACATTACATACATGACTCATCCTCAACCAGAAAACCTATCCTTTTTCGGTCTTCGAGAAATTTGTCAATCAACATCTTTAGTATGGATATCTTTCTCATTGTAGAAATCCCGAAACCTGGACTACAAAAATGACGATAACAATCATCCAAAATTTTCAGTTCTTTGAACTCTAGTATCACTTAGATTAAAACATTCCAAATTACTCAAGTTGGAAATGTTTTGAATTTTTCTAATCTCATTGGGCATCACAGCGTAATATGGCCAAACTAGTTGATTTATTGGTAGATACCGGTGGAAACTTTTCCAATAGAAAGTCAATTTTTTTTAAACCATCCTCTTGCATCTTCACCGTTGTACAAAAAGGTTGATAATTGAGTTGTATCACAAGTGACATCTATATCGTTCCTATTGTATCCGATATTGAGTGTCTTCAATTTTGGGTTCAATTCTTGAATGAGTTTTGTCCCAGTATAAGACAACTCCAACTCTTCCAAATCTCGAGGTAAATTTTCAATTTTCCAAATTTTATGGCCATGAATATGTAATTGTTTTAACGTGACCGGTAAACATTTGGAATTGAAAACAATACTTGTGTATTGAGTTTTGATATTACTCAAAAACAAGTATCGTAACTTGTGCAACAGTGATATATCTTGCAACATGTCAAACCCTGCACCTAGCTTCAAACACTCCAAGTTCGGCAATTTGGTCAAGTTCTCAAAGTCAGACACTAAAGTATTATCAAGGTCTAGTGACTGTAAATTTACCAGACCGATATTGGGAAAATCATGAATATTGTTGCATGCTAACACCAATACTTTCAACCTAGGCATATCTGAAGCAAAACCAATGGGAATTTCTCTAATATGATTACTTTCAAGATTTAAATACTCCAATCTAGGAGCATCACATGGCATCGTGTCCAATTCCGTAAGTTGATTGAAACTTAAATTCAACCATTTTAAAAATGGAAACGATAATCTTGGTTGCCGCATTGTGGATGACATAGACGAAGAAGAAGAAGAAGTAAAAGGGGACTCGATTCTATTTCGTTGTAAATCGAGTCTTCGTATGGTGTTATATTGCATAGGAAACAGCACCAACCCAAGTCGACTAACATCTAACGTTTGTAATTGTGGTGCCACCGCCTTTAACTTTCCCATTGTTGGTAACTTGAATCCATCCCAGATTTCCAACAATCTCAAATAGGGCAACGAGATCGGTAATATCGCATCTAAAACGAAATCGCAATCAATCTTGTGCTCATTCACCGTTCTGAGATGAGTCAACGAGAGTCGCTCAATGCCACCCAATTTAGGTTCCATTTGAAACAAGTTGGTGACCAATTTTACATTGGCCATATCTTGTTCACTTCTAGAAATGTATTTGTCTGCTTTAATATTGTGCACAAAGACCAATTTCAATGACTTGATACCATACTTAAAAAAATCGATGCATTTGTTGTTTCTCTTAAAGATGTTTATCCCCCAGTAATGATATATGCCATTTAATTTCCCGTTTTCATGACCTCTTTCATAGTCTTCATATTTATACTCGTGCTCAAAAGCTGTCATGTCGTTTATTTCATTTTCAGCTATTACACTTTGTATTATCACTGTAGCATCTGAGAAAAGTGCTTCTTTAATGTTCTTGTCATAAGGAAAAACCACGAGAAGATTTTTCAAAGACTCAGCTGGAAGATATGATAGTACATGAATCCAGAGCTCTAAGGGTAAAGGTATCGGGAGGGTGTTCATGATTTAACAAAATCAAGGCAAAAATCATAACACTTCAAAATTAAAACAAAAAAACTGCGTGCGTTTATAAAGTGCGGTAGTTCACAAAAACTACAAAAACCTTATCATTTCCTATTTGAGAAGTTAAATTGAAAAAATTGGATCCTGCCAATCAATCTCTTACAACCATTGCCATACATAAAATCAACCTCAACCACACAAAATCCTTTTTTGTGGTTTTTAACAAATTTGTCAATCAACATCCTCAACAGTTATATTTTCCTCATTGAAGAAATCACGATCCAAACCTTCATTCAAAGGATAATGTTGCTCCCTACCATCATCATCACCACCACCATTGGCGTTAGCAAATCCGTTTGTAAATCCGTTAGAAAATCCATAACCAAAGCTATAAATCATACTGCCATCTTCACCACCACCAGTACCGAATCTTCCTCCTCCTCCTCCTCCTCCTCCCATGAAAAAGTCGAGATAACTCTCGTAATCGCCTTCGGTTCCATTGAATTGTGGTAACATCTCATCTACAACGTCAAAGGACTCTCCAGAATAAACCAGTCTTCTTATATCAGTGAAATATTCCAGGTCATCATCCATCTCTTCACTCTTCAATTTTTTCAAATGTCTTAAATAAGTACTAGTATTGCTAAAATTGGATTTGGCATAAATTTTTTCATTGATCTTAAAGATATCGAGTTTTCTAAGTTTAATAAGACTTCCCACATTGTTAATTTTATTAAAATTGACATCAATTTCTTTTAAACTGGTAACATTATTCAAATTTGAGATATCTTCCAATAGACCAAATCGTAGATCCAATTTTTCAAGGTTTGACAATTTGTCCAAGTTGGAGATCTTGGTTATTGAATGGCGCATGATGGAGAGATGCTTCAAATTTTTAAGGTGACCCAAATTCTCTAATACAGTGATATCTTGACATGGTGAGATTCTCAAATCAGTCAAATTTGGTAAAAATTCCAAGTTTTCAATTTTTTTGAAACTTCCATTATGACAATCCATTAAAAACAATAATTTCATCTCATTAAGTTTCTGTAAATTTTCAATTTTAGAAATGTTGGTATGACTTAAATTCAAGAATTCCAATTTTCTTAAACTATCCAAGTTTTCAATCTTTAGAATCGAAGTTCCATCTAGTGATAACAGTCTTAATTCTTTTAAATTATTTAAATTGTTTATTTGAATAATATCATGATTGCGACCTAGCAACAAATGTTGTAAAGATAAACAATTATCCAAATTTTCAATTTTTTGAATTTTATTATCACTTAGATCAAGACATTCCAAATTACTCAAATTGGACAAATTTTGAATTTTGCTAATCTCATTGGCATCACAACGTAATGTTGTCAAATTAGTTAATTTATTGATGGCTGGTGGTAAGGAGCTTAACAAATTGCCAGAAAGATTTAAAGTTTTCAATTTGGTTAAATAGCTAAGGTCTCTTACCCTTGTCACGGCAGCTGATAAACAATTAATAGTATGTAAATTGGGGAAAATCTCTAGATTTTCCAACACACTTATTTCAGTACGGTTTAATTGTAATATTTTTAAACTATTCAATTTGAAAATGGACTTATCAAATGGTATTGATTTCAATTCCATAAAAGTGGATAAATCCAAGATTTTCAACTGTTGTAAAGATTTCTCCTTAAGGATAATTTTTTGAATATTTTTAATATCCATATCCTTCTCATTTTCTTTTGTTGGAAAAATTTGTAACGAATTCAGATTGTGTTCGAAATATTGGGCGGACTTAGATTTCAATATTTTGAAATCTGGAATGATATTATCAACAATATTTTCGAAATTTTCTTCATTGGCTAAACAGATTGCAACATGAGCATGTAATTTTTGAGAGATCAATTCATCTTTGGGAAAGACTCTTTGCAAAGATGTCAAACGTTTGCAACGGGTCAGAATGTGGTATAAATCGATATGGGATTGTTTGTAATGGTCATCATCAACACCGATGACGTAATCCAAGACCTTATTCTTCAATTCGATAGGTAATGCGGAGTACAAGTTATTATGGATATCATCAAAGCGTCCTTTACGTTTGAGTTTCTTGCCGTTATTTGAAATTGAAACATCGGTCAGTTTCCTCAAGTTGGATGATAATGAAGTTGATTTCGGCAACTGTTGTTGTTGTTGTTGTTGATGTGAGATCTGGTCAAAGAGGGAATTTGTGGTGTCAATGACCTGAAGTAAATACAGCTCAGGAAGATCCAATTGATGAAATCTTTCATTCAATTGGTCTCTGAGATGGAAATAGTCCATTTGCTGGTTGTAATTGTTGGTGAAATATTTATCAGGGGGGTTGAGTGTTGCACAAATTAAATCTATAAAGCATTGAATTGAATTAATCTAATCTCTTACAACAATATTTGATCTCTTTAAAAAAATCTGCCATTTTTTTTTTTTTTAAATTTCGGGTAAAAAAATAAAATGCGCAACTTACACTACCTTTCTATCCCCTCATTTCACGCGACAGTGAAGAAGACAGCGCACGCGTACTACGCTGCCACTCTATGTCATGTGGCTGGTATTGGGGCTAGATAGTCTGTATATCAATCAATCTGTGACACTGTCAGTAATTTAATATATGAGGAAATGAAAGAGGTTAAGAAAAAATAGACACCACGACACTGTCATGACGACTTTTCAACAATTTAATATGAGAGACACTACTACCATTGGCCGGCCACATACATACATATATACATACACACTATCAATGGTGATACTTGAACTCATTGAAGAATCTAATTATATATACAATACAGATATATATCGTCACCAACTTAATAATCTCTCATTCCCTTTCCCAATTTTATATAGAAAATCTTTTTTTTTTTGGTTTTCAAGAAAAAAACAAAAAAGAAAATTTCATAACGCGTATCTCTCTGTAGGAGAGACATCATATTCGATTACAACCACCACCATGTCTCTGAACAGACCGGAAGGTTTGATGATCATGAATGCTTCCCCTCTTCAGGGCATCTATAACATACACAACAACAATAAAGAAGAACAAGGACAAGAAGAACAAGACAATGATAGTGAAGAGTTCATCTTTCAAGATGGTACGTATCTTTCAGCTTCTCCAGATTTTTCATTTCAAATAAGTACTAACCCTTGCAAACAACACAGCAAGAACTCCCAACATGACCAACCATTACCCATTGCCGATCACAAACACCCCTATAACTCAATTGCACAAAGAGATACTTGAAAATCACAACAGTCCCGCTGTATCTATCGACTCACTTGGTTTTCAAAAGATACAACCTTTATCAGTTCCAAAAGAAACGATTTCTCAAGAAGAAGAAGAAGAAGACGAAAAAACTAGTCAAACAACACCATTACAATTGAAAAGATCTCATGCACCACAGGATTCAATAGGTGATAAGGAACAATCAAATATTGCCGCTTCACAATCGCTGCATACTTTAAATACTTTTTACTCTGCCCAGTCACTTCATTCATCAGCTTCTTCCTCGCAGGACAATAATGATGATGATGATGATGATGAATTTAAATCCACCGTGAATATTTCTTCATTGCAAAATGAGACACGAATCGATCATTCGAATGATTTGTCCCTCTCGACCCAGGATACAGAGACATTGTTGGAAGATATAAATATTCCAGTGAATCACCACAACCATCACAATGATAATGACCACCACCTCAATATAGACCAAAATCATCCAAAACTTCTAGTATTTGCCAACCATTTTGAAAATGCAACGAAAACAACAGCTTCTTCGTACTACGGTGAATACAACGATGGATATTTGACAGACGTTGATAACGATGCTACACCAATTGTATCAGAATTTGCCAATGGTGAAAAATTCCCAAAATTAAACAATGAAGATCCGTCTAATGATATTGACGATGATGATTTGAACAAAACTCCTTTGGTTAGACAGACTGGATTCACCACCGCATCAGCTTCCATCAACACCGTTACACCTCCAACTTCGGCATCGATACTGTCGTCTTCCACTAACATCAATAATAAAAATAATAGCAAACAAAGACATCAATCACACTCTGAAACACCCAGTTTGAAAAAAACTAATAGTGGCAAGTTTCTTGCCAAATTTAAAAGGAGGATAAAAGTGGCCAATGGTAGACGTCAAAGTCAACTGGAGTCTACTGAGGGAAAGCTGCTGACTGACGAAAACGACTTGACTTCAATGGATCATGATCTTGTACGTGAAGATAGTTACATGGCATATGCTGCCGCTGTACCGCCACCACCACCACCTCCTGCTGTTGCTTCAATGACAATAACGACACAAGCTGATGATGATGATTTCAACTTTGTATCCCCCAACAATGTGGCTTCTGTTCAGTCCAATTCCTCTACTTTGAATCAATCGAACCACATTGATGAACAACTGCATCTTGCAACCACACAGTCTATTGCTGATACTGATGATGATGATAATGATCTTTATCACCTGTACAAGCCTGGAATGTCAAATACTTATCAACTGTTAGCCCCTGCTCAAAATTTGAACGAGCCGAGCGGACTTGAAATCCGCTCAGACCATACCGCCACTGCTACTACCACTGATCTGCTGGAATATCATGAAGATGGCAGAGGCAATACTCAAAAAGATGAACTAGTCGCCACCACTGATGTCGTAATGGTGGGCATAAATAAGGGTAAGGAGTTGCGATTATCACCAGTTAAATCGATCAAACGCCCTAACCCAAAAAACAAAGAGTTGATCAAGTCGCCAAATGAATTGAATAAGGATATCTTTGAAAGTTTTAGGCCTTCCTATTTGCATACTACCACCCACAACACCGCGTTATTGCTGTCTCCCTCATCATCATTTTGTCCAGAAAATCTATCCCCACTGACATATGATTTCAGTGTAGGAACGTCGCAGCTCGATAACAAGTATGATCTTGTATCGCCTACTGAATCAACTTTTTCTTCAACTAACGATAAGAGACATACCCAGGTGAAATTGTTAAATAGATCCACAACAAACTTACGTCACTATAACAATAACATTGTCGAAGAGGAGGAGCTGATACCAAAAGAGTTGGTCAAACATTATAGCAATAGCGATGATGACAAAAAGAAAAACAACAACAACAACAAGGACACAACAACTGCTGTGCAACAATCCCACCAGCAACAAGATCATCAAAAAAAATATGCCGATATTGATCTGGAGTTGGCAAATCATGATGATGACAATTACGCTAGATTATTTTTAACAGCAACGCATCCTTTTGATGCAGCATCTTTAGAATCTCAGGATGAGGCAGCAAGATGTCTTTCCTTTCAAAAAGATGAAATTGCTTTCATTCACGATATCTCAGAGAGCTCTGGATGGGCTGAGGTGACACTACTTTCTTACAAAATTGAAACCGGTTGGGTTCCATTAAATTATTTTAAGCCTACTATTGACGATCAAGACAAACAACCCTTGTTGTTGTTGTTCAAATCAGCTGGAAACTTTCTCTCCAATAGACAAAGCAGGCCTATCTATTCAACAAGAACTGGGGAATTGAAGGGTTATTCTTTCCCATACTCCACAATCGACAAGATCACCATTGGTATCAAGTATTTTTTAAGAGAGATCGGTTGTTTGAGTAGCAAGAACGAGAATGTTTACCTCTCCAAAACAATCAGGGAAGTACGAAAGAAATTGTTGCAAGACTGGCATATTCTTCGACAGAAATCAAGAGACTATATTGGTACAATGAGTCTAAGCAAAATTGAATTATTGGAATTACTTGTCTATCAAGTCTTGATGAAATCCATACTGTTTTTGAACATTTGGAAATCTGAAAACGTGTTTAGACCAAAGGCCAACTTTGACAGATTCAAATTCGATACTAAAGCTATGCCATATTTGGCATATACACCTACTTTAAGAGAAAGGGTGAAAGAGGACTCATCAATTTTTTATTCGTATTTCAGCATGATCATTGGTCGTATGGATTTGATCGAACATAATTTAACTGGTGTTAAATTACTTAAAATTATCAATGAGCACATTGGTCTGTTGTACTTGGACTTCAAATATGTTGTCGTTGAATCTATGAAGTTGATCAAAGATGATAAATATATTTCTTTATTGGAAAGTTTTGGTAAATTAATTCAAAATTTTGATCAGGAATCAACTAAATTGATTGAATTTACCAAGAAATCTTACGGTAAGTTGAAATATGCAAATGTTCTACCCAATAATAATCTGAATTATTTGGCTTATACAGAACCAGGTCGTGAGTTGTTGAACACTTGTGCTAAGCTTATTATCGAATTGAACAAAATTATGAAAATAGAGCTACTGTTTCCAAGGGATCGCCTGAAGGCGAAGATTGATTACACATATCTTGATTTCCAAACAGTTAAAATTGAGACGAAGGATTTTATCAGAGAGGCATCTTTTGGACTATTGGACTCTCAAAAGTTCAATCAACAGTTGCAAAAAAGAAAAGGTGTTGTAACGCCAAGGTCCAAAAGTGTGAAAAGATTTTCAGTATTCAGGAGCGGTAATGCTGGGTCGTTAACGTTAACTCCAGAAGGAATTGATTTGTTGAGTGAAATGTTGATCAAAGATGAGCTGACAATGAGTCCGATTTTCAAACAAGGTGAGTTGAAAGAATTAACTGACGATTACCATCTCAAGGATAACTCATATTATATCAAGAATTTGTCTAATGAAATTTTAAAAGATGCTAATGGCGTATTAATAGGTTCTTCTTTTAGAGGATTGATATATTTTTTGACCAATGAATTGGAAGAGCCAAGCCAGCTTTACATATCCACATTTTTCTTATGTTATAGGATTTTCTCATCAAGCGAGGAATTGTTAAACGCTTTGATATCAAGGTACGAATCCAATTCAAAAGAGATTCAAAATTACTCGGAGATTAGGATCAAAAACAGAAGAAAATTGGTTTTGAAAATGATTACAACTTGGCTTTCATCTTATTGGTATAAAGAAGATAATTTCCCAATCTTACCAAAATTGATGAATTTTTTGAACGAAAGTGCTTCCGATTCTTTACCATTGGAGACTTTACAACTCATCAGATTGGTGGCTACATTGATGACCACCAGTAAGGAAAATCAGTTGGTGCCAAGAGTGTTGTTGCCTAACGACGAAAGACATGATAACAGATTTTCTACGACAACCATGTCGATGGATGATGACAACTATGAATTGACATTGATACAGAGTAATGAATCTTTGAATTCATTGGCAAGCATGTCGTCATCTTCGATATCGAGAAATGATATACAAGAGATAGAATCAATCAATAACAGTTATAAAAAATTCATGGGGCCAAGTTGGTATCCCGAACACCACACTTTGAATGATTTAATTGGTAATTGGTATCAAATACGAAATCTAAGGTTAAGGTTCCCACAAACTCCATTACTGTTGTTGAGCTACCACTCGTCGGACATTGCCAAACAGCTAACGTTGATTGAGAGCGAAATATTCAACAGCATCAAAATTGAAGAGTTGTTAAATGAAAACTTTACTGAGAAAAAATTACATTTGAATCTCTCACCAAATGTTCAGAGATCTATTTTGTTCACCAACCTCTTGAGTGGGTACGTTTTGGAGACGGTATTGCAGCCAGACTTAACTTTGAAACAAAGAGTGAGAGTCTTGACTAAATGGTTGAAAGTTGCTTTAAATTGTTTTAATTTGAAAAATTTTAATTCCTTAGCGGCCATCATGACATCGTTACAAAGCTTTTTGATCAGTAGGTGTATCAAAATTTGGGGGGTCTTGAATGTTAATTACACAAAGCTTTTTGACAAGTTGATCAAAATTATTCAACCAGATAAAAATTATTTGATTTACCGTAAAAAATTAAACAATTATTTGGACGATGATGACCATATCATTGTACCATATTTGAATCTATTTTTACAGGATTTGACCTTCATTGTTGAAGGCAATTCAAATTACAGAAATGCAGAAACATTTTTGAACCAAAAATTGATCAATATCGATAAATATTTCAAGATCACCAAGATCTTAGGAGATTTACAACGATTGCAAAAAAACTACAATTCAATATCAATGACAACTGCTACAAGAAGTGGATCATCTAACTCTTTGCGAAAGACAATATCATCATCATCTTCCGTTCTCAGAAAATCGTTGTCGAGATTATCATTATCAAGCATGATCGAACCCAACAAGGACGTCAGTGAGGTATTGCCAATGCAGGAATTGATTTTCCTAGAGCTCTTGCGAGTTAATCAGTTGAACGTTATTGATGATGACAGAGCTTGGAAGTTGAGTTGTTTAATTCAGCCTAGAGAGAATTGATGTAAACTATGTATTATTATTAAATTAGCCGATTTTCTTTTAATTTGAATGATCGTTAAGATATGGAGTTGGAGCATTGCTTAAATTTGCATTCTATATAATCATACAATTTCCAACCACCACTTCCATACCATTTCAATTTTCTAATGTATAAAATAAACTCTGTGTCTGCCCTGTAGTTTATTCCACACATGGTCAGCTGAATAAATCTTTTGATTGGAAAAGTGACTTCACGCCTCATCAAAACATATTTAATCTCTGATTATTAACTTCAATCTATAATTCTGTCACACTAAAAGCCCTCAATATTCTTTTGACCTATTCCACTAAGACGTATATATATATGTAACAAGTCTTATTGATATGATAAGATATGATATCACCTTATCATGCAAGCATTCCCTTTATGTCGTGTACTATTCATCAAATACTGGGAACGTAAACAAATTAAGAAAAAAATTGGAAGTTGAGAAAAAAGAGCATGAAAGCATCGCATGTGTTTGTACAGCTAGCTGTGTTTGGTTTTTGTGTTAAAAGTTGTAGCTTAGATTTTCAATTCCCTCAATCGAGATCCTAATAGTCATCAGTTGATTCAGAGTTCTCTGTGGCTTTTGCATATCTCATTCGGGTAAAAGCTGTGACATAATAAAATATCAATATCATGGCAATGGAAGATACTCATCTGGAAGAAAAGGAGCTACAAAAAGTGGAGCATCTGCCCGAGATTCTGGAAAGCGGTTCGAGCCAAGATCAATATGAGACATCCTTTCAAAATGTGGATCAAAATAAGTTCTACATCGCCAATAAATTAGGTGTGGAATCAAATTTACTCGATAATGTCAACACCGATATCTTGATGAAAATAAAAGTAACCTTTGATGATTTTGATACAGTAAAATCTGAAAAATTGGTATTGGAGACTAATTTGGAGCAATTGAATCATGTAACGAACAAGAAATTTGAAATCATGAAAAGTAAGGTTGGAAAGTTGACCTCCGAAAATTCTTCCTTGCAAGAATCAATAAAATCTTTGAAAGAATCACAAATTGAATATGATGAAAAGCTTTCTGTATCAAAAAGTGAGAGGAATTTACACTTGAAAGAGTTACAAGAAAAGGACGAATTGATAGCAACCATCGAGAAAGAGAAAGTGCATTCATTCGAAATAATAAAGAGAAGAGAAGATGAATTGAAGAATTTGAAAGAAGAAGTGGATCAATTGAGTAAAAACAATAAGAACTTGCGAAAAGAGTTGCTTGACTTGGAAAACTTGGCTCAAAGATCTTCCAGCGAGCTAATGAAGTTGAAATTCGATAAAAGTAATTTGACTCAAGAGTTAGAAGTCTTGAAAAAGAATTCAACTTGGTATGAAACTGAGTTGGAGAAGAAAATGGAAGAATTGAAAACTTTCAAGGTAGATAAATATAAGGAGTTTTCTTCGATACAATCTGAATTAGACTCAACGAGGTCAGAATTACAATCCTTGCAGTCTACCTATGACAACTTGAAACAGAATTATGATTCAACTAGCAAAAAATTTGATGACTCCTTGTTGACCATCAAAAGCTTGAAAGATAAAATAGCATACAATCAAGAAGATTTTGTAAAAGAAATGTCCTCAAAAGACAGATTGATCGAAATTTTGAACAAGTCGAACGACGAAAGGAAGGAGAGAGTTGAACTGTTACAAGAATCACTTGATTTGATTAAGACAAACAATGTTGAAACTTCGTCCGAATTACAGATGCAATTAGATGAAGCAAATAAAAATCTCTCGAGGAGCAATATGAAAATTGAACAATTGGAGGCTACAATTGATGAACTAACGTCCAGTAATGGTGTAGCAAATATTGACTCGAGTATGATCTTACTGACAGGTAGTGTGCCAGCAACACCGAAAATTCTCAAACAATTTCAACAGCAGGACCAAACATTGTCACCTTCCGCGCAACAGACATTGTCCAAAATAGGTGGTGGTATTTCGTTGACGCAATTGTACTCCGACTTCCACTTGTTGAAAAAACAGTTGATCAAAGAGAGAAGGTTGAAGGAAAATTTGGAGAAACAAGTCAATCAATTTGTCGATGAGTTGGATAAACAGGTGCCTGCGATCTCAGCAACAAAAGAGAGATGTTCTATACTCGAGCTGGAATTGACTGATATATCAATCTTATTGGAAAAGACATCAAAGGAGAAGGATATGTATTTCAGAGAGAACAAAAACTGGCGCAAAAAATTGAGTGAATACGAATTAGAAATGAGCACTTTGAACAAATCAAGAGTTGATCTATCGAGACAAATATCGCATTTGATTATCCAGTTGCAATTGAAACTGGAGGGAGATGCTCCTTTGACGGCTCAAGAGAAAAACATGATAGACAAAATGGTTGGTAACCATTTGAATAGTTATCACGATGAATCAGATACTGATAAGTTGATCACCGACAGGTTAGTCAAGTTTGATTCAGTGGTAGAATTGACCACCAAAAATCAAGAATTGTTGAAAATAACTAGGCAATTAGGTAACCAGCTAGAAGAGCAGGAAAAGCTCAATCAAGACAATATGGACAAGCTCGAAACCGTTGCCATAGATGAAGCTCGTGAGGCCATAATAGTACTTCAGGAACAAATATCTTCAACTGAGGCTCAATTAAATAGCGTCACCAGAGAGAGAGATATGTTCAGATCAATTGCTGGTGGTCACAGGCAGCAACAGCCATCCAACATTTTCAATAGTACGCCTAACACTACCTCTGTGGAATTCAAAGAAGCAAATGATAGACAGCAAAGCTTAGAAAATGAGTTACATCAAACGCAAGATGAGTTTAAGATTTACAAGAAAGAAACTGATTCAACGATCAAAACACTAAATAGTCAGAACAACGAATTGGCTGCTGCGAGATCTGATTTGGCTGTACAACTAGCAAAGGCTACCTCCACAGCCCAGTTATTTGAAGATCGTTATAAGTCAATCCAAGACACCTTGAAATATAGCAAATCTGAGGCTGATGAAATAAGAAAGAGATCCAACATCTTACAGGATAGTTTGGCAAAGCATGATAGTGCCAACAAACAGTTGACCGAAGTGCTCATTCAGTTGAAGTCGGTCAATGAAAACTTAACTTTGGAGGTCTCTAACTTGAAGCTGGAAAAAACTTTATGGAAATCAATTGAGAAGAGGCTCAACGATGAAAATGCATCTTTGATTGAAGAAAGACTGAGATTGAGCAATTTAACATCAGATCTTCAAAGATTGGAAAATGAACGTGAAAATAATTACATTGATTCTACGTCGCGGTTGAACGCCACTATAGCTGGTTTGGAAGAAGAGTTGAACTCGTTGAAACTGAAGCTAGAGACAAACACTGACGAATTAAGGTCAGCTCTTTTGAGAAAAGATGCCGATACAAAGGTTTATCAAGAAAAAATTGACTCTTTGAGAGATGAGTTGAGCACTTCTAAAGAGGACTTGAACAAAAGAATAAGATTAACTGAACAATTGGAGCAAACTGTGGAAGAATTGAAGAAACAGTCGATCAGCACAGAACAAAAGTTGAAGGTTTATGAATCAACTGGGGAATTGGAGTCTGGTGCAAATGCGGAGGTCGCATTACGTCAAGAGTTGCAAAAGACAAATATTGATCTAGAGAATGCTCTCAATGATTTGAAAGCAGCTAATGAAAGTGTGGAGCAATTCAAGGCTGTCGCCAGTGCCGCCGAATCGAGGGTCGTAGACCTAACAGCCACTTACGATGAGTACAAGCATTCGATTGAGTCTGAATTGAGTGAATCTCGCGAGATGAACAAAGATCTGATCAATCAGATATCTCAATTGAAGGAAAACGTTTCAGCGTTACAGAGAGAACTTGCTGACTTGAAATCAGATGGTGAAGGAATGATTAATTCGTTGCAAAAAGAATTGGAAGATATGACAGCAAAGGCTTCTTCCTCCGATGAGATCAGAGAGGAGTATGAGCTGAAGATGAATCTGATCAAGGTTGATTTGGAGCTGCAATCCCTGATTGCTTCAGAGCGTCAAAAGAGTTATGAACTGGAATTGCAAAAACATGCTGAAGTGGCAAAAATCAATGCAAAGTTGAGAGAAGAGGAGTCCACTTTGAAAATAAAAATTCAAGAGCTAACAGTGGAAGCAAAAGATAGTAAATTTGCTTTGACGTCATCCCAGCAAAGCTGGGAGAGTCAAAGGATGTCGTTGGTGGAGGAATTGAAAAGTGCTGAAAGTCGTATCAGTGATTTAAATTTACAAAATAGGATGCTTTTAAATCAATTGGAACAAGTTACCAAACAGCAGAAAGACAATTTCCTGGAAAGCTCAGAAAACAGAAAGGTAGACACTTCTAATATGGAAGGTTCAAGTGAGGAGTTGATGCAAGTAGTTTCATTTTTACGTAATGAAAAGGAGATCGCAGATGCTCAATTGGAAGTTTCTCAACAGGAACAAAAAAGATTGAATCAAAACTTAGAAATCACTAAACAAGAGCTTGAGGATGTCAAAGGAGAATTGATCAAGTTGCAAACCAAAAACGCACAATCAGAAAAATTGGAACAAAGTTATAAAGAGTTGACCGAGAAGGTTAATCAATTGGATATATTGAGAGAGAGTAACAGCACTTTGAGACAGGAGTGTCAGAAATACTCTATACAGGTCAAGGACCTTGAACAAAAGCTTTCTGCAAATGCAGCTAAACTAGAGCCATTAGAGTTTCAAGTTGTCAATCTCAAGCTGGAATTGGAGACGAAAACCAAAGAGTTGCAGTCTGAGAAGTCCATTGTGGAGTTTTGGAAAAACAAAAATCAAGAGATTTTGCAGAATTACAATAGGATCGATCCAGAAGAATACAACACATTGAAACTGAAAGTGGCCGAGATGACACCATACGCTACCCAGGTGGAAGAATTGAAAGCACAATTAGTAAACTTAGAGTCTGGTTATCAAAGTGAAAGAAAGAAGTCTATAAGAGAAGCCAACGATAGGTTGACAAAGTTCAAGGGCATCATTGATGTCACTAAAAAAGAACTCACAGAGGAGAAGCAAAGGACAACAGATTTACAACAACAAATTGAAACTTTGCAAAAATCTTTGGAGGAAGTGTCGGTTTCTGCACAGGCTCTGGCAGCATCGAATGATAATGCACCATCTCAAGAAGCTATCTCTGTGGTAACAAAGGATTTAGAAGACACAAAGCTGTTGCTAACTAAAACCAATGACGAATGGGAGAAAAAGCTAGCAGAAATGACAGCTTCTAGAGACGAGTTACAGAAGCAATTGCAAGAACTTCAAAAGAAATTGAGTGCGGATGAAAATACTACCTCAGCATCTGACGTTGAACTGTTGAAGGCAAATTTTGAGAAAGAGAAACTGGAATTGATCAATCAAAAGGATGAAGAATTTGAACAGTTGAAATTGAAGTTGAAGGATGAAATCAAGAGGGAGTTGGAGGATCATGGTACTCCATCTGCGCCAGATATTGAGGCTTTAAAGAAGCAGTTAGAGGCAGAACATGCTAAAGATGTCGAAGTGAAGGTGAAGGAGGCTTGTGATGCTTTGAAGGCAAAGATTCGTGAGCCTCATGAAGCCAAGATAAATGCTATTGTTAACAAGAGGTTCGAGAAGTTGAAACTGGAAGCTGAAGTTGAAATCAAAAGAAAAGAAGAAGATTTGATCAAGAAGTATGAAGAAAAATTTAAGGCAGTCTCGGGTGATCAAGAGAGTCAAAATGAAATAATCAGATTGAAGGAATCTATAGAGCTGGAGTGTAAGAAGGCTAAGGAGGAAGGAAGGTCTTCTGCTATCAAAGAAGGTGAGATGAGGTACAAGATGACTAAGCGACAATTAGACAAGGCAAAAGAGGAGGTTGCTAAATTGAAAGAGGAATTTACTCGTTTGAAACCTGATAGCTTAGCGGCTCCAGAAACTGACATCGCTGCATCCACACAGCTGGCATTAGCTCCACTGCTGAATGCTGTGCTGCCTAGTTCTGTTCCCTCCAAACCTGTTGTTGTATCTAACAATTCCAACAACGGCAACAACAACAACAACAACAACAATAATTCTGCATCAAGAATTCCAACATTGAAAAAACCTCAAGTCTTAAAACCACAAGCTGATGATGACAATAAAAATTTGAAACGAAGTGCTGAGGTAGAAGAAGGTAACGTTGAAGGAGCTGCTGATAAAAGGGTGAAGAATTGATGGCTTTTTGCTCTTTGGAGCTAGTCTGGTGTAATTGTAATTTTATTTGGAAATTAAATGAATGTACTTGTAATACTTGTTTTTAGGGTATTGGGGCAGTAAAAGTGAAAAAAAAAAAAACACGTTAAAAGGAATTGGAAAAACAACCAAACTGGCAAGTGACAAGAAATGTTGATAACAGAAACTTACCATGACATTGAGACCTCTGATGGTACTCAGATGAGGGTCTTTATCTACCATCCAAAGATCACCAACTATCCAAATGCCAAATTTCCTGCCGTGGTTGTTTACTCTGAGATTTACCAAGTCACTGGTCCAGTTCAAAGATTTGCCAAAGACATTGCCACACAGGGATACATTGTTGCATGTCCATCGATCTATCACAATTGGGAATCTTCCAAGCCATTGGCCTACGATGTAGAAGGTACTGACAAAGGTAACTTCTATAAGGTGGAGAAGCCTGTAAAAAGTTACGACGAGGATAATAGACTAACCATCGATTATCTTGTGTCCTTACCAACTTGTAACGGTAAGATTGGTGCCACTGGTATGTGTCTAGGTGGACATTTGGCTTATAGGGCCTGTCTTGACTCGAGGGTAAGCCTGGCTATATGTTTCTTTCCAACGGATATCCACGATCACCTGTTGGGCAAAGGCGGAGATGACTCGTTGGCTAGATGTCAGGAGATGTCACAACTGGAGATCTTTTTAATATTTGGCACACTAGACAACCACGTCCCACCAAGTGGTAGGGATTTGATAAGATTGAAGATGAGAGAGCTGGATTTGAAATTTTCCTTTTTGGAGATATGTGATGCTCAGCATGCTTTCGTCAGAGACGAGTCGTCAAAGGACAGGTACGATGGTGCCATAACTAAGTCGTGTTTTGCATTCTTGTCGGAGTTGTTCGATAGAAAGTTAAAGGTTGACTATGGAGAGCATGACGGCAAGACAGTTGCTGTTGAAAATGTTTGTTAAATTAAATACTGCATTGACTAAACTTGATTTCTCTGAGAATTTGTATTTTGTTGAGAAGGACACATCCGTGTCGATCTCCTCTAACTTTATAGTGACGTGGATTGTACGCCACATTGAACAAAAAATCGAGACTATTATTTACTAAGATTCCAGCTATCAGGTGAAAACCAAATAAGATTGAAACATTTACAGTAAATTATCAGGTTGAAAGCAAATAAGAAAGCAACAGATTTAAATAATTCTAAGCGTTATATAAAGCCTAATAAAACAACAAATGCAAGAATGAAAACAAACACTAAACCTTCTCCTGTGGTTCAGTTGAATCACTTCCCGAAGAGCCATCATCTTCATTTTGGTCCTTCAAAGATGAAAGGGAAGCTGAGGCCTTATCAAACTCATCTCTTTCGAATTCTATTTCGTCGAATAATCCCAATTTGATAGCTGCTTCTTCAACTTGCCTGTGGTTCAACTTAGGCATGGTCAGAGCAACTCTATAAACTGGTTTATTTTCAGTGTATGCTGTAGCAAATACGATATCCATCTCTTCCAACGAACGACCTGCAGTTTCTGGATAAAAGAAGTAAATGACTGGGATGAACAGCAGATTTATGATGGCAAAGAATAAGTAACAGCCCCATCTAGCTTTATTGATGAACACTGGAGTGAACATGACAACTGCAAAGTTTGATAACCAATTGGTACAAGTTGAGACCGATGTAGCAACAGTTCTTGTTCTCAATGGATTGATTTCTGGTGGATAGATCCATGGTAATGGTAAGATAGTGAATGCGAAGAAAACGATGAACAAGAACAAACCAACAGCAGCACCCTTTGCGTTTTGTTGAGTGTCTTTAATTAAACAAGCAAAAGTAATGGTAAATGAAACGGCTTGTCCAGTGGCACCAATCAAGAACAACTTTCTTCTTCCCAATCTTTCAATCAAGAAGAATGAAGGAATTGTTGAAAGCGCATAAATTGTCGAAAAGACACCACCCAAAATTAAAGAAAGTCTCTTCTCCAAACCAATGGTTTGTTCAAACAAAACAGTTGAATAATAAATAGCGGCATTACAACCTGTGAATTGTTGGAAAAATTGAGTTGAAGAACCGATCAACATTCTTCTTAAATGCTGGGTTTTGCCGTTTGTGAATACATCTCTTATCTTGACTTTTTCTTGACTCATTCTCTTGGAAACGTCTTCAATAGCAGTAGCCTCGGTTTGGATGTTTTCATCATCGATTGAGACACCATCCAATGCAGCCAAGATGTAGACGGCTTCTTCTCTTCTACCTTGTGCCAATAACCATCTTGGTGATTCTGGTAAATTAACAGCACCAAAGATGAGAAACAATGCAAAGAAAATTTGAAATGCAACAGGGAATCTCCATTGTACCGAGGTTTCAACATAAGAAAGACCAAAATCAAGCCAATATGCAACAAATGTACCAACAGCGACAACAGAACCTTCCAAGTTAACCAATTTACCTCTTTTTTCAGGTTTTGACATTTCTGATTGCCAAACTGGAATAGTGGCAGTGTTCATACCGTTACCGATACCCGAGATAACTCTTCCAACAACAAATTGACCTGTTCCCCAACTATCTCTGTAAGCAGTGGTGGATATTACTGTACCTAAAATGATTATAAAGGCACCAGCTATGATCAACGGTCTTCTTCCTATTTTCTCACCTCTAACCATAGCCACCATAGCACCAAAGAAACAACCAATCTCGTAACATGCGGTGACTGCACCTTGATTAACACTGTTGTTCAACGTAGCTGGGAACTCATAGTTAAATTGAGTACCGGTAATTAAACCAGACATCAACCCTTGATCGTATCCAAATAATGAAAACGCCAACATAGAGGTGATTGTCACCGATACTCTTAATGATCTTCCTGTGAGACCTGCTGTGTTGGTTCTTGAAGCCCAGTTAGTGTTCCGCATAATCGATAGTTTTTTTTTCTAATATATCTTATTGTTGTTATTTATTGTACGAATAGAACCTGGAGAAGAACTGGCTGAAACAAAAGAGGATTATTGATTGTATTTATATCTAGAGCCTCAGATAAAAGCCCTTTCTACTTTCTCAGTACGTGAGGTACTAGACAACAATAGCATAGGGGAAAGTTTTTCTTTCAGTAACAATAAAGAGAGTTTTGAATACTTAAAAACATTATGATGAAAGTATGATGTAATGTGGAAATCGTTTTGAGGAAAAAAGACTTCTACTGTTATGCTTCTTACTGACAGTAAATATACATATAATATTCCGGTGGGCGATGGTTAGCTGCAAGAGATGTAGGTAGGTAACCCTCATTCCCATACTAAAGATTATCCGTTGCCCAGTTTTGGAATGAGGGACTTGCGTAGTTGTTTTTCCGGTGGTACTTGCAGATTGCCCCCACCACACCGAGGGGGGGGGGGGGGCAACAAGAGGCTTTAGACAAGAAAAAAGAAAAGAAATAATAAAAAAAGGAAGAAGATCGACTGCCTAATTGGGCAAAAAGGAATTTTTTCTTTTTATTTTTATTTTTTTTCATCTTTCCTTTTTCGCTTATTGTGTTAGTGTTTCTTTCCATCATAAGCAGCGAGTGTAAAATAGAGATAGAGAAAAAATATCCCATCGACTCAGCTATCACTTCATTAGCCTAGTCCATTATACAGTTACTTAAATGGTATCAGATCTTTTTTCTTCTGTTATAAATTGAAGTAGGACCAAGCAGTTATTTTTGCCAGCTAAGTATCTTAATTGTGCTTGCTTATTTGAGTAAATCAGCCAGCTCAGTATAGCGCCTGCCCTGGCTGAAAAGGAAAAAGAAATGATTTGCGTAAAATAAGAAATATCAATTATGTCATCATCATATCTTGTTTTCTAACCACCATATAAGGATATTGGTCAACAAACTTTTACTACGTTCATCACTCAAAGTGTTTACACATCTCTTGGCATAGGAAGCATGATGACTTAATGAAAAATAGGGTCTGTACCTGAAGGTTGTCACTGGTTGGAATAAGCTTTGTCGATGGTATTACACCTTATTGAAAAGGATCGAGCTTCATCTCTTTATTTCTCTCTTTTCAACATTTCCAACTAAAGTTATTCTTCTCACCTCTCAAGTATAAAATTGCGACTCAGTTGAGAGGTGAGAAAATACACACTTGAGAAATGAGAATTTTAGTTCTTGTTTGCTCACTCTCAAGGCATACAAACCTATTAGATTTAGCGAAGAAGCGAAGAGAACGATTTTCAGTAATTACAATTTGTCTCTATCATCGAGTTTTCCTACGATTGTTTACAAGCTAAAAGATTTTTTGAAATAACTATTAATTTAACTTTCCTCGCTGTCACTTGAGTCACTCAACTTACTTTCCATGATAATACGGTCCAATATATTCACCGGTCTTCGTGATTTGTTTTCCGGTCCACTTATCACATCGGTCAACTCCACATTTTTCCCCACAAACAAATTCTTGACACCTAGTTTCTCCTTGACGGGTGATAATTGTTGATGTATATCCCAAGTTGGCACACTCTTCGACGGTGTGGACATGACGTCATCTGATTTATTACCAGTCTCGTCAATCTCGTCATCTGAACTAAGAATTATGGCATTGTCTCCATCTGTAAAATTAGTCTCAAGTTGCATTGTTTGCTTACTACTAAGTGTGAAATAGTTTGTTATCATCGATTGTCCCCGTTCTAAATCTTTCTGTGGAGACTTCTTTGATTGCTTCCGTGGAGACTTCATTACTCTTTTCGAGGGAGATCGCAGATTCGTACTATTCCTTCTCAAATTGATACTCGTAAGTTCTTCGCGAACTTTCTCCGGACTGATTTGTAAGCTTTTTCTCGGACTCTTTTTCGGACTTGTCAAAATCACGCCAAGCGATTCTAAAGTACTAGTTTGTGACTTGGCTACAAGAGAGGGATTCTCAAATGCATCAATATATCTATTCAATTTCAAATTGTTTATCATTTGTTCACTTATCCAGATGGAACTTTCAAGACTTTCTTCGTCACTTTCATTACCTAAGATGACTTTGTTTCCAGTGTTAATTGTTAAATACTGTCTCAGAACAATATCGGGACGAAATTTGAACATGTACATCTTACTGACCCATTTCTGGACTCTGTTTACTCCCAATTCATAGTCTTCTTTCGCTTGACGTCCCATTTCACCTCTACTTGGTAGTACTTTGAATTTCAAATTTTTAACAAACACTCCACAGATTTCCAACGAATTCAAATTAAAAGAGTTGGCTAAAAGATATAATAACAAGCTTTTCAGACAGTTGTTAACAATATAACTCAGAGTGTTCCCAACATTTGGTAGCCTGTTCTGAAGCTCATGAACCAACAGACTCAAATAAAGGTTTTTCAACTTATCAGATGATAAGCTCACAAACAACTTGTGTTGCAATTTTTTGGTTTGCAAATTGAAGGTTGATAATCCTATATTTCCGATGAATTCACCTCCGTGTCTCTTGAAATTAACGACATCATTTGGCTCAACATGAAAGCTTCTCAACTGTGGAATTGTGTTCGAGTCAATATATAGCTTCTCGTCAACATCAAGTATCAGACAATTTAAGCTCCCTGGGACAAACTTGAAGATAGATGGAAGTAATATCGGATAAAAGTATAGTATAGCAATATAGTATTGGGGTATGTGTTGCAATCGAATAGGATCGTTTCTTCCAAAATAAGACACCGCATTCGCTGAGATTTCCTTTTCAATTTCCATGAAAAATCGTTCGTATCTGGAACTAGTCTCGTCGAGATCGGGTAAAGCTGTGAGAAAATTATCCTGATAAAAAATTGAAAGAAACTGATCATGAAAATCGATACAGCCATCAGCAGCTTTATTTAATCTGGTGCCAACAAATGCAATCCTTCTAGCCCTTTCGGTGCCAACTTTGTTTAGCCCAGCATTGTAATCGGCACCTCTCAATATGGCAAAGAAAATTAATCTAAACCTATCGATTCGATTTAATGTGAAAAACAGATCGAGGTTAACAGGATCAACAAAATACTCGTCTTGTTCACAACTTTCGTATGATTTGGAAAAGTTTCTCAATATTTTTTTGGCACCGAACAACATGGCATCACTGTCATTTGAGAGCACATAGTCAACGACACCTAAATCTTGAAGTCTTGAACATTCCGATTCCGCCTCTCCTGCTGCCTCTATATAACAGATGTTATGCAATTTCAATACCCTCTTCAACAAAACCAATTGGTTCATATTCTCTGTTGATGAGTAGCGACTTTGATTATACAACTGCTGGAAATTGGCAAACCTGGGATCATCGTCTTCACCTGCAAAGTTTCGCTTGAACGAGGGCTTCAATGCACCGTCAAACACGATGATGAAACTAATATTATAACTAATCAACAGCCACACTCTAGACAAGAATCCCTGGATTATCTTGTATACATTAGGCAGAGAATTGCTGTTGGGTATATGCCCCGTCTCGAATAGCCATATAAAGGAATCGATTGCAACTCTCAATGGTCGACCATGTTCACTGTGGAAATTAGATGCAAATACAGAAAGGGGAACTCTTGGTTGAATTGCAGGGTTCACGATGTCCCAAAGATCTGGAACGCCCATCTCATGATGTTCGTGCTAGTGTTAACTGGTTGATGCATTGTTACAAGTTTTTTTGATTTAGTTTATACTCTAATCTACCTAAAATTAAAATGATTTTTTGGGATTTTACACTACCTTTAAACTTCTCAAAAAAAAAATTGAATTGATGTACTGGGCGGTATTTGTCGAATGATGTATCACCTGTGTACATTCAGTATTGCACTGCCTGCTGGTCCAAGCATCTCCTTGATAAAGCTTTATATGCTATGAAAAGTCTCCGCTCTTCAAGCACTCGAAGGAGTGCTAAAACAACAACAACAAAATAAAGTAGGTGATCAATTCAACGTTGAAAGGGTTTCTGGCTTCAATTCCACTTGCCAATACATTAGCATCTTCATCCAAGTAATTTTGTTTGATCTTCAGATATTTTATGGTTTAAAGGACCTCAATTGATGATTATGTGCGGTTTTTTTGAACAGGAGGCACGGCATACTTTGCAAGCAATAGTGTCAAATTCGAAGGAACCGCAACTGTATAAATTGAGAAAGTTACTAGCGATGGAATAATGTCAATGCGCTGTCTCTTGATGATATAATAGAGCTGCCTACATTTATTTCTTCCGATGCAATTCTTGATTTGAATTGAACTATCAGAATTTTGAAAGGTCTGTTTTGTTACCTCAACATGACGTCTTGTAAATTCTTCGAATTTTGACTCCTGGAGATTTGAGAGAAGATGGTATCTCCAATCAGAAAGCCGTGAAATTGCCCCAATATATTTTAGGATGTCATACAATGCGTCTTTAACCTGAATTTCCTCATAATGGCTGTGGCAGAAGGAGCCTTACGATAATAATGGGCGACGAGAATTCAACACTTGCACCTATATATTTTTTCTTGATTTTCTTGACCACCGCTGCGGATCAGCCAATATTCTAGATGCATATGTCATCATGTTGAATACGGATCAATTTATGATGGACAATGTTTTGCGAGCAAGTGTCTCAACCCCATTTTTAAAAGTTACAAGAATTGGAAATTTGAATATTCTGCAAATAGGATGAAGAAGTTTATTTGTGACATTGGCACCACTGGCACCATTACACAAATGAGTGAAAAGCTTAGTTGTTTTTGATCTTTGTGAAGGCGTTGGTGCCTATGAAGTATACAAGCTCCATGTAAGGATGTATACTAGGTAGGCTGTTCTACGCCGCATTCAGATAGAATCAGGATTCGCGACTGATGCCTAATGAAAACAAGAGCAGAGATTTGTCACGTTACTATTCGATCAGACACTGAGTAATATTCACCTCTTCTGCGAAGAGTTTGTTTGGGATTATTATTATTTTATAAATCAAAAAACATGCTCTTTTAGTCTCAACATATTTGCCGCCATATTGTTCCAGAATACTAGCTAGATTTGTTTTTATGTGAGAATCATCTCAGACCTTCACACTACACTATCCAAATTTTCGGGAGCTTTTACAGCACATCTTATTAAATCTTAATAAATTTCAATGCTCTCACTGAAGTTTCGATAATATTTCTTTGTTCAAAAATATCTTAATTTCTGTTGCAAGAAATTGGATACAAGTACCTTAGATTTGACATAAGTTTCTGGAATGGCTTGCTGGTTTTCTCATATAAGATGTTTCGTGGTTTTAGGTACAAACTGATTCAAGTCTTTTGTATACACCTTCGCTTGAATTGAATTAGGTGAGTGATGTTAGTAGGAAACATGTGTTGAGGACTGAAGAATGACTTCCATAAGTGGTGATCAATCTTCGCTCTTGATGATGATTTCACATGAAAAAGCTGATGGAGTAATGAAATGAAGTGAACAACGGCAGTATAGTAAATGAGCAAGTTTCTGATAAATATGACTTGTATAAATTAAAGTTAAATAAAACTCTATGACATGAATTCCAAACCCCCCTTTTGATGTCATTTTCACGGGTTGTAAACGAATGATCAAAGTGGTAGATAAGCCAGCTGGTCAATTCTGTCGCGATCCATGATAAATTAATCTTAACATTCAACATAGCCACAGAGTGTTTATTCATGAAAACAGACAAAGTGTTTATTTTTTAGTTAATTCTCAAGGTAGTTATGGGATATTCTAGAAACAACCATCTATATTCATCACCGCCTACAGAATTGAGTGATGGGGTTGATTGGTCGGCGGGTTTGCCGCCAATCACTCCTTTGCTACCCCAGACGAATGATATAAAAAGGGCTGTTAGAATTCAAGTTATATAGTTATATTCAAATTTATACAAGATATATCAAAGTGGGGTAGGTTCTTATATAGGAAAAATATCAAATTCCTTCTAATCATTGAAGTCCCAACTAATTTTGTAGTTAACATCATTACACAAAACTTGTTATAAGATATTTATAAATGAAAGATGTTTCTTCTAAGTAGTTCATAGGTCTCTTAGCGAACAACCAAAAAAATGTCTTTCTCATTTACTAAAGCGACCACTCGATGGATCAAGAGAAAGATGCCTTTATCTGAAAATACGAGTTTAATTAAGGATACTCTTATACAATTTTCAGTCAAGAATACAGAAAAAAAAATACTCCGAAACGGGGAATTGAACCCCGATTCCCGCGATGAGAACGCGATGTGATAGCCATTACACTATTTCGGACACTCAGATAAAATTGGTAGAAGAATATCTGATCAATATTTATTTTTTTTTTTTGAATGTTACTGATGGATCATGGTTGCAAAAGACTGAAGATTTCATCAACTCCAATAGTCGGAGTGTGGAATAATTTGATTAGGGATATAATAAACTTCTATTGAATAAAATATCGTATAAAAATGTCTTGTATAAAATAAAATAAAACTATATAATTTGAGTTCAGAAACCC
>JAKTUO010000065.1:0-44499 GCA_030556755.1 Nakazawaea anatomiae | reverse complement strand
ATTAATATGTTGAAGAATTGAAGAAGAAAAACAACGGGGAATTCTCAACACTTTATACTTTTTTTGTTTTGTTTTTTTTTTCGGGCAATCAAGATTTGTCAGGGTAACTGTCAGTAAAAAGGTACTAATCAACTGAGTATGATAACCTTGTATCCTAATTTCATATTTGATAACTCATTCGAACATAAAAATCGATTGACCTCACCATTATTGCTTTTGAGTTTTCTCTATCTTCGCCTGATTCAACGTCCTACCAAGAAGGTCTATTTATCTCGCAGCTTCATCCTGCTACATTGTACCGACTAGTATCCCCCTTTTTCGCCCTCTACTTTATCCTGTAACTGACTAAAAGTAGCTTATCAATTCTCTTCTGTCTCAGAGCTATTAGTCTGAATAAATTTCTCAAATTTCGATTTTCTTATCATAAAAGCTTTATATTATATATCATATGGCTTGCTTTTGAAGCAAAATATCTTTTATATAGTTGTTTTCACTTATAATCTAAACAATATTTTTGTTTCCAGGCAAAGTTAGAACTTTTGTTGCTTGTAAGTCATAACTTAATATATCACCCTTTTAAGTATTATGATAAGCCATTGCCATGTTGAATAAGTACTGTAGTCAGGATCATAGGGTTACCATCTCATGGCACACATCTGAGAAAAATCTTATCACTCAAAAGTTTCTAATCAAACCCGACCATTTTAACATAACAACACGCGTTTTCATTCATCAAAATGTGCTCAAATCACTTACAGACCTATATAAATTACAATCAAGTACTTACATTTTTAATCTTATGTGCAAAATTCATATTCAATCAACTTGGATGTATTTTTATTCTAACTGTGTCACTTGACTTCTCACTTTGATACACACCAACCGTAATGATGATGTGAAAAACAAATCATTCCTCGTGGACATTCATCAGACTTCTCTTAACTGTCAATTTCATACTCTTGCTCGTTGGAATACTGAAAAATTACTTGTGTATTAAAGTAATAGCAACCAGCTTCTTCAATCTTCGAGTTTAAAAATCCCACTCAACACACACAATTAAGCTAAAAGTGGTCTCATCCGTAAAATTCCCACCTGTTTCAACTGCGGTAAAGCTACTTACCATATTAAGTCAAATATCGACCATACGTTGGCCTTTAGATATAGACCACTTGCTTTGATCTGTTTTCATTCTATCCTTGGACTTTTCCTGTTTTAGATGAGCATAATGAGTTGGAGTCGATAATAGTAAGAACGATTTTTCCATGGAAGTGGTAGTCATGTCATTCTATGTTCCCGGCATCATTTCTCTACTTCACCTCTCAAATATCTATAATACTTAACCATTTCCATAACAATATCGATTGACCAGAAAATTGAGCACTCCCGATATACCGGTTTGTTCATCATAAAAGCATTGCTTTGGAAAGTGTGAGTATCAATGGCCATCAAAAGTCATTTATAATAGCACTTGCTGATCCTTTTGCTACACCTCAGACAAATTTTTGAAATATGCAATGCCTTCTTGTTGACTTCGATATTCTTGAAATCATTGAATGAAACCACCTCATCTCTTCTGGCTGTCATCAATCTCTCGACAATGATCAAAATTTGAATAGATATGAGAAAGATTATCGCCAGCACAAGGCAATAGGGGTTTCAGTTGTTCCCTTGAGACGTCTCTGTAAATAGAATGTAACCGACAACGCATACCTTTGAGCGTGTGTTGATACTCAAACTCTTCTCAAACTTCATGAGTTTCAGGGGCACCTCTCCCGAATCTGGCTTGGTATCCTCATATTCTGTAATACTCCAGCTTGATTATGTTGCGGTAACATTGAAAATTCCAAGGATTGCGGTTGGACCTCACAAAATTGCTAATATAGATGATCTAATGTGGGTGTCAGTCCACATAATGTAGCTTATCATTTAGCTCAAACCAACCAACTGCTCCATCACGCAGTCAAGTTCAATGTTCGATAAATGAGGTATTTACTTGACGAGCCAAACATTAAAAAACCATATTCAAAGATGAGTCTCCAGTGGAATAACAATATTTCTTTAAAGAAAAATCCAATGGGATACTACTGGCAGCTCCATTGCTAGGCAGCGTTATGCCAGTCATCATCATAAAATCTTATGGACCGGAAAGACTATTTCGCAGCATCATGTTCCTTACAACCCTTTTGTATGTAGGTGTAAGACTTTGTACACCAATCCATATTGTTGTGAGCCACTCGGACTGCTATGCACATAGGGGATGATTCTTTATATTTGATTTCCGGGATACATTTGTGTTCTCACTGTTGATATGATGATGTGACAATTACTTCTGATAGATTTTATAGATTTTTCTTTTTGTTCAATTTTTTTTTGTGGATTTTTATAACTGTGATATACGGACACATCGATCAATAATTAAATGGTGAATTCGGTTCTCGTTGTTTACGCCTTCTAGACAATATGAATGCTACCGGAATTGAGATACTGCACAAGTGCGCTGCGATTATATATCTGTCTTCAGCACCATCAATGACGAGCTTAGCATTCACTGAGACCACATATTAAAATCTACCATGCCAACTTAAAGCATATTTACACGCTTCATTCCAGTCAATTCCCAAAGACCCATTCAACCTATTCAAACTTGGAAGGCTTCGTTGATCAACAAAGAGAAGCTCAATTCAAAAATGAACCAATTTATATCGACAATGAAAAACCATGTCTTCCAAAGATATACACATGAAGATTACTAGCGACTTCTAAAATTCCAAGGCATCCACAACAGATAAAACTTTGTTTGACTTTCACAGTAACATACACTGTGGAATATACTATCGGCTCATGATTGGCGATGTGGTCCAGGTGTGCTATGAGTGAGCTTCTAAAGTGCTTTGGCGTGTTCGCTCCCCATCTCTGTTCTTTAAATTGTTTGCAATGAAAAACAATCTGTCATTCAAACTCAAACAAATTGAGCATTCCAATAATTGAGAAATGATTCATCAAATCAGCCAGTGTTTCAGCACTCCAATGATGCTTGATGGAGAACTCTAACTTTATCCTTGCTGCATCCTGTTGTGCTATCATTATATTAAAACCTTTTCCGCACACTTAAATTATCTACAACTTGCAACAATGACAACAACGTCAGCCACAGCGGTAACAATCACCATCCCAAGCAATATAAGAATTCCAGTTTATTAATTCCACTATAGATTTTTGGAATGGCTTCTTGATTCTATCAAATTGGATGAAATTAATGGTCTACAATTCAAATTCATTTCATAAACATTGTTTCATTATTATATTACATGATCTATTTGGATGTATCAACAACATATCTACCCTTAATTTTATTGGCGTGCATTAAGTCGAATACTTCTTGCAACTTTGATAAGCCAGTTATTTGAATAGTAGTGTGCACTTTACCCCTGACGTAAAAGTCGATGGCCTCTTGAGTATCAGCACGATTTCCGACAGCAGATCCTATGATTGATATACACCTTGTAACTTGGCCAAATATAGGCGACTTGCAGTAGCCATCCCCTGAAGGAACACCAATCAAGATGATTTTACCAGCAGCTCTGACATATTCAATTGCCTGTGAAATAATTTTTTCGCTGGATGCAACTACCAATACACCATGAGCTCCACCATCTGTTCTCAGTTTAATTTCAGCGACAACATCTTTGCAAGATAAAAAGTCAACGTATTCTTCAGCACCCAATGATTTGATAAAGTCACCTTTCTCAGCACCCCCGTCGATTCCAATAACTCTAAGACCTAAGTTGGAGGCGTACTGAACGGCTAACGATCCTAATCCACCGGCGGCACCAGTAATGGCTATCCAGGCTCCTGGTTTCAAGTTGGCAGTCTTCAACCCTTTGTAAACGGTGACACCTGCACACATTATTGGTGCTACACCTGCCAAATCTGTGCCTTTTGGGATTTTGGCTGCTTGAGCTGCATCAGCTATGGCGTATTGTTGAAAAGATCCATCAACAGTGTACCCGGAAATTTGCTGGTGAGGACAGTTTGACTCATAACCTTCCATGCAATGTTCACATGTCAAACAAGTACTGTTTAACCACTTTACACCAGCCAAATCTCCAATCTCGAAGTTGTGAACAGCATCACCTTTAGCAACAACGACACCTGTACCCTCATGGCCACCAATCAATGGTAATTTAGTTTCAAGAGGCCAATCACCTTGCCAAGCATGGTAATCTGATTGACATACTCCAGAAAACTTGATATTGACTAAAATTTCATTAGCCTTTGGAACAGCTACTGGTACATCTTTATATAAAAGAGGACCTCCATGTTGTTCGATGACAATGGCTTTCTGTGTTTTTGGGATTGTGTTTTGCATTCTGTAATTCTATTTTGAAAAAATGAGAAAAATATGATTATTATTAATATTGGCTATAGTGAAAGATCCAACTGAAAGCGACAATTCTTGGTGTTTAAGTAATTCTAAGGTTGAAGGTGAAAAATAGTTTTATCAATATTTTATCACATGTTTTATCAGCTCATCTCTTCCCTCTGCAAGCAAAAAAAAAAGCTTTTTTTTAAAAAAAATTTCCCTCATCCGGATGATCTTCATTCCAGAGATACTGTCGCGGAAGCCGTTCTGGTTCGGCAACCGGCAACCAGGTGACTCCTGTCCTGTACTTGCATTTAAAAGGTGCGATTTTGTATCACGCTAGAAAAGATAACAATAGGACTCCGTTGTTTAAGATTATACCACACCTGATATCCAATACACAACACACAATCCATTTTGTCTTTCCAACTTGAAATAATAACACTCTCATTCGCAACTATTTGAATGCGGTAGGATACAGTACAGTTTTTTATATCAGAATGATGATGAATTCTCCTTTTCTTAACTATTATCTAAGAAAAATTTTGTCATCATGTCCACTGTTACGAAAATCGAAATGACTATATGAGACTCTCTTCCCACGCCCAAACTCTCCCGGAATCTGGTCAATATGAGTAATGCTATCAGTGGTACTGTGTTTAAAGGCAGGTCTCACATTCGGCAATGTGTATGCCTAATCAATGTAAGAAGTCTTCCTTTGGTTGTGACACCACCTATATTGAAGCTGTCTCAAATTCTACGAAGTGAATCTCGAGACTTATTATTGTTAGTCTGTTCATTTACAAGGGAATTTGTTTATGAGATGCTTAAATTGAACTTTATTTGATATCAATGGTGTCGTGACATCGTATTATCAACCAGCCACAACGCCAGCCAGCCTTTTGTGCCTTAGGTATCTCATATACAAAGCCCTGAGCTCATCGTCCACTAAAGCCGAAATCTTCTTCTCTGTTGCTGTCAAACCTGGAATTGGCAACGGCTCCAGGTCATCAACCGATAATTTGTTAAAATCTGTTTCGATCTCCTCTTTCAATTTCAGCTTGCTTTTGCTCATTGAAAGATCAAGTAGGCTTTCTTTAAAACCATAACCTAGCTTCTCAAACTCGTCAAGACACCAGAACGTAACATCATCATCGTGTTTATGGTACACGGCAGAGTCGAGAATTGACTTCAAAACAAGTTTCTTGACATTATTAGGTAAATAGATTCTAGCTTTGTCAGCTGGCTTCAAAAACGGATTATTCAATCGATCATAAAAGATCGGTGCCCTTATAGAGTTCTGATAAACCTTCTTTGCATGCTTCAATGAGAAGTTTCTAGTAAGGTATTTTATGTAAAGGGCAGATATCCATCCCCATATTTCATCGTCCTCTCTCAAACTCGATATTAATCTATTGTAGATAAAATCAATCTTGTCAAACTCCAATTTCCTGTTTTCGATCATGTGATTAATTATCAAAGTCGCTATGGACTTCGACAAGTAGGGATCCAAAGATTGAAACATTTGCCAAACCTTCCCAAATTGTTCAACAGTACTCTCGGATCTATTCAACATCTGCTTGCAAATCATGTTCATCTCAGAGTGATCCAATCCCGATTTAAATCTTTGATAAATCAAATTCACGATCTTCTCGGCACCTTCAGAATCGTGAAACTTCAAATGTAAACCAAGCAATGCAGAAAGCTGTCCTCTAGTGAGTTGTGTGCTACTCTTATAACTGAGATTGGTTAATGAGTCTTCTCCTAATTGTTGAATTAGAATGTTTGATAGCGATATATCTTCGATTCTTGTTGCGTGTGTCAAAAGTGCATCCATCAAGTCAGGATTGACACTGCATGATTTTATTGGTATGTTCAGTATTAGCTTATTCACTAAGTTGTTGTACCTGGTATTTTTGCTGAAAAATCTAATCACTTTTGCTAGTATGCTATAATAGTAGTAATTGTTTTCTCGATTATTGTTGAATGAATTAGTCTGTGAATTGTAATGTAATGTGTGAAATTTGTCTATTTCTGACCAAATAAAGTAAACAGTAGCATCATTGTTTAGATTGATGTTTGATTCAATCAATTTATAGGAGTAATGAAGATACAATGCCAACTTATCCGGTTCCTGTTTGAATCCGTTATCTTTGTCGATATTGAAAATTCTCTCGAAAATGTAAAGCTTCAAAGGAAGATACGATTCGTTATCAAGCCGCAACACGATTGATAATAAGTTATTCTGCTGTGATGTTGTGAAGCGGAACTGAAACTGGTGAATTTCTATATTCCCCCTTTTGCCCCACGCCAATGAAAGCTCATTCAAATTTTCATTTTGGAATTCGTACAATCGTATCAGGGCTAACAAATTTTGTAGTTGATTTCTAGGGTCCAACACCAACAAGGAACTCACAGTTGAACGTAATAATTCGTTGTTTAGTAATAAATAGCTGATGAAGTTTGAGTCTGCTGGTTGATGGTGACTTAATATTGATATGTACAAGGATGAGGCTAACAAGGGCATTCGAGATAAAAGAGAGCACATCATGATAAATTTGAAGAAATTGTATTGAGTCAAGTATGACACAGAGTTGAGTTCCCTTGTAAGTTGGCTCAACTCTGCTAATGGCTTCTCGATAACACTCTCCAAATGAAATGACAAAGTTGAGTTATATTTGAGTAATGTTTTGATGAAATGAACTATCACCGCTCTATTAGTTTGAATTGAGCTAGGTTTGGATAGTGTTGTGTCCATCAAAAGCTTCAACGCTATCAGTTTAACACTATCACTTTTTCGATAAGTCAGACAGAGTAGATGTATTAGAACCTTCAGTTCCTTTTCACCCCCATATTTTATCAAAAGACTCAACACAGAGCTTCCCTCAACTTTTTTAAGGATAGTTCGAGAATTCTCGAGAAGTCGCTGAATTGTGGACTCCAAAATCACCAGGTCTTCCAATGCCAAGTCGATTGTTAGACTATTGTAGTCGTGCAACATTTCTATTAGCTGTTGTAGAATAACAGGAAAGTCTCCTGTTCGGCATTCATTTTCCTTTTCTAATGGATTCGGATCTGGTGGTGTAACAGGTATTGATGTAGGTTGAGTCGGCACACCGGTAGATTGATTTTTGAGCCTAATACTCTTGGGTATAAAGTCATCGCTGTTGAAGTTGTCTGCACTGTACAAGTTGGAAAAAACATGGAAATACCGTCCACCCTTGGGTACCTTCGACACCCTGCCTATTCGAGGACCAAGCACTAAAAGCAGTCTCAATCGATTAATGGACATAGGTAGCAATGCTAACTCATCGATCGGTATTCTTCCCGTTCTTCATCTTCCTTCACACTTTTTTTTTGAAATATTTTTTCCTTTTTTTTGTAAGATACCTCTACCTAACTTCTCGATTGTAACGAATTGACACCCTAAGTTAGTAGCCACACGCGTTGAGCCATTCAAATTATTGAGTTTAAGAAGTACATAAGCACCAAAGCAATGGACATTGATGATATATTGAAGGATTTTGAGTTACAGGCGAAACAATCCATTTCTCCAGAGTCATATGAGAACCAACTTCGGAAAGAAGATTACGAAAAGTTACAAAGAACATGGATTACAGAAAGGGCGTCTCCCGAGCTTCTACCATATGAAACTGACATGATAGATAGAATATTGAAACGCGTGAGGGAAAAAGTGGAGTTTATAGAGTACAATTCGATCGAGTTGGAGAAGATCAAGGACGTCAAGTTGAAACTAATGATAGTTGAAAGCGAAGTTGACAGAATAAATTTTATACTTAGAAGCTATTTGCGAACTAGGTTGTTTAAAATAGAGAAATTCACTGTGTTTATACACAACAGTGATACAGAATTGCAAAAGTTGAATTCAAATGAGATTGCCTACATGGAGAAACACTTTGAAATATTGGCAGATCTATACAACAAACTGTTTTTGCTGAAGTTACCAGACTCACTACATTCTTTGGACGATAACAGCGGTGGTATGAAAATGGTAACGGAACCAGAATTGGACGTTCCAGTATTCTTTAAAGTCTCCAACTATACGAGTGAAGTGATAACAATAGGGCAGGAGCAGATAGAGTTGACCAAGGACAGTATATACGTGATGCGCTACTCTGCGGTTCAGCATCTTCTCAAATCGGGTGATATCGCTCTTATATAGCCTAAATTCTAACAATTTGATTGTAATTAAGGTACAAGTTTTCAATTAAATAGATTGCACTGAGTAGTTGGTTGAAATTGAAGAAAAAAAAAATGATGCGATGTGCATAAAATCTTAGGCACCATCACAATCGCCACGATGCCTCCGAAAAGCAAGACAGATGGATCGCCCTCGTCGCCATCATTCTCTCACAATGTCATGGATCAGATCAGTAACTCTTTGAGTTCGAGGCGTTCCAGCGGAAATAATTTCGCAAGATTCGCATTCAATATCTATGGAGGAAACAATGCCAACAATAACACCAATATTAGCCCTTCTTCAAATCCATATCTGCCGTTGTCTAACTCGACTTCAACAAGTAGTAACAGCAGTTATAGTCGTGCCAATCATCAGTTTCAGAACTACAATACTTCGGAGTACAACAAGCTGGAAAATAGTATTAAATTTTTATCAAGTAGTGAAATTTTGAGCTTTGACTATTCCAAAATAGATAGCTCAATTGTAGCTATTGGAGGTCAAAGATTGCTCCAAATATTAAGGATAGATGATGAGCTGAATGAGATTCTGATTGAGATTGACTTGAATCAGACGGTGCAGGCAAGTAGGAACAATAAAGCAAGTGCCGTTTCAGATTTGAAATTGGGATATCACCAGTATTGCAATTACGTTGCAGCAGCAGCTATATCAGGAAACATCTACTTGTATAATTTGATCAAGTCAAACAAGGTGATAACTACATTGGCTGACCATTCTAGAACCGTCAATACTGTTGACTTTAATTCAAGTCAAGGTCAAAGTTACTCATTGATTTCGGGTTCTCAAGATGGTACAATAAAGCTATGGGATTTAAGAACAAAATCAACAAAATCAGCACTCACAATACCGGGATCCTCGGACCCTGTTCGTTGTGTTCAATTCTCACCTCACGTCAGTCGAAAGATAGTCGGTATTTTTGACTCTGGTGTGATCAAAAAATATGATTTGAGAAATTTGAGCCTGCCCGAAAGAAAGATGAACGCCCATACTGGTCCAGGATTGTCAATTGATTGGCATCCGGAGTTGGATTATGTAGCAAGTGGTGGAAGAGACAAGCAAATTCAGGTTTGGAATATGTCCAGTACCAGCAACGATGTAAGAGTGCCTGATTTTGTCATCAATGGATCGGGTGCTGTGGCCAAAGTTCAATGGTCACCCGAGTCTTGCAATGGTGATATCTTGGGATCAAAACTAGCGACTTGTTTTTTTAGTGATGACCCGTGTGTGCAAGTATGGTCGTTGAACAGGAAATATATACCAGATTATAGCATTGATTGTCATATGAGTCAGGTCACCGCTATACACTGGAAAAATAAGGATGTAATATGGAGCAGTTCCAAAGATAAAAGCTTTGTACAGCACGACTTGAGAGGGTGTGCAAAGTTCATTGATAACTTATCATCTTTCAGTATGGACTGGTCAGAAAAGAACGATGAGTTGGTCTTTGTACAACAAGATAAGGATGGGTTCAAGCAACATTCGACCCACTCTAACAACAACAACAATAATCAAAACATTGGCCTACAGTCACCTGCCAGTGAAGTGAATATTTCTCATTCTTTCACAATGCCTTCTCCAGCTGCTTCGTCTTTATCATTTACTCCAATAGCAGCAAGTCCCTTACAAAGCTTTGAAAGACCAGGGTTGGTAAGAAGTCAGACCCATAAACCGCAGCTTGCAAGAAATCCCTCTTTTCAAATGCACAGTCAAACAGCCACTTCAGCTGTCTCACCTTTTATCGTACCAGTGCGCCTTCCGCTTCGTGATAAAGACTCAATGGTGTTTGAATTTTTGAGTAGCCATTATTTAACTTCGGTGCCAGATGGCATGGATTTCACTTCAGTATGTGAATATAACTCAGCTATTGCAGCCAATGCGAAACAATTCAGAGAAAGTCAGACATGGAAAGTAATTAAAGCGAGCATAGCGTGGCAATATGAACAAGGAATCGATTACAATCAGATTGACAGAGTTCAGCACAAGTCTTCTGATCAAACGAGGTATCGCTCTTACGCATCTGTGACTAATTCTGCAACGAACAGTGAATTGGATATAGGTTCGTTGGGCTCACATTCCACTGGAGCCTATTTTGGGGTATCACCAAGTGCAAACAACTTGAATTCCGTTTCAAATTTCACTCATTTTGGAACTCATTCCTTTTCATCAAGAGAAAACCTAGTGCCGAACTCTCAGGATCATGAGAAATTGATGGGTAATTTGACTATGGATGATACCAATCATACAAAGACGGCTGAGGATGACTCAAAAGTGGAAGAAGATATAGAAACCAGCTTAGATGGGGGGAATTTGACCGAAAATTCTCCATTGGATGAAAATAAGAGTAGTAAGCCAATTCCAATAAGGTCCCCAACGAAAAAACGTCTGTCATTCAACGGGTACCCTGATGAGCCTATACCTTATACTTTCAGTGGGTCCATTCCGGATTACGATGATGAAACTAAAGGATATCAATCTTCATCTGCTGGCAGGTCGCCGGCATCTTTAAAATCGTCATTGTCATCCCATAGACATGACAGCTTCGTCAATTCAAACAATACGTGGAAATCAATTGCTAACACCAAGATGACACCGATTCAAAAAATGAGTAGGTCGGACTCTAGAAAAAGTGGGCGTAGTGGTAGGTCAGCATTGTCGCGAGTGCTCAGAGACGATCGCATAGACAGCAATGAGGAAGCTATAGATGATGATGATGAGGACGAGTTGTTGAATAAATCGAGAGAAGTATTAGAGACCAAGTTGATACCTCCTTGGTCACCGGAGTTGTTGATAAAGCAAGCCGCTGAGTACAACTCCCTACAGGGAAATATTGTCATGAGTGCTACATTGGCATTGCTCTTTCTGGAATATTACAAAGGTAAATCAATAACACGGTATCAGGCCATGGACTGGATCTATACTTATCATGACATCTTACTTCGTCGACTACTTTTCAGCACTGCTGCCGACATCTTGAACAATGCATCGATCGATTACCCTGTGATGAAACAAAAAGGCCAAACTGAGACATCCTTAAGATTCTACTGTGCAAATTGCAAGGAGCTAATATCAAATGAGGCATCGAAGCAGCAATACCTGCATGATGCAGAGGTAGATTTCGGATTTTGGTACTGTGATAAATGTAAGAAGATCAATGGTCAGTGTTGCTATTGTAACGAACTCACAAAGGGAATGACAATTAGTTCAATGCCCTGTGGACATATAGCCCATTTTGGTTGTTTCAGAAGCTGGTTCTTCGTCGAGGGGGAAAAATGTTGTCCCGCATGTGCTTACCCAGTAATTCCATGATACATGATTTGGTTTGATAAATTAATGATAATTTTAACATTTGCTTGTATAGTAGCATAGATAGTAGTAATATTGTATAATAGCGTCCTACATGGGCATTTTTTTCCAGTAAATGTATGATACAAATTAATAAAACTCATGATAAATGTTAACTTTTACTTATATAGTAGCGTAAATGGTAATAATATTGTACAATAGCGTCCTTCACGTCATATTCGAGACAATTTCAATCTCTGAAAATAAAGCGTCTTGTTTTAATCTGATTTTATCGGAAGAAGCCATCACTAACAAGTCAAAGAAACAAACTGTAGCGTGTCTCTTTGGAAAGTTGACCTCATCATCCGAAAAAGAGTTTTCCATCACTCGACTCAAGGTTGTTGTCTTCTCTTCCAGCACAAAATCTGTGATCTTTTGCATGATTTCGTCGTTTCCCTGTTGTGTGTATTGAGTGAGTTCAGATTCCTGTCCTACCTTCTCCTCATCCTCAAATTGTTCCGGGAAGAGATCAAATTCTACCCCTTCACCACCTTGTTCCTGGTGATCGTCTATCTCTAATCCACTAAAATGAATTTCATCATTCACCAAGTTGGAGTTGTGCTGTCCTAGATCAAAGCTATCCATGAAATTTTCATTATCTTCCTGTTGTGCTTCCTCCAAGGCGGTTGTTGATGACGCAGCTGGGATGTTGGCTGTGATCAATTCAAGACCCAACTTTGAAGTTATTGGCCCTTTCAACAACGATTGATATCTTTCATCAAGTGACTGTTCTGGGAGCATTGATTCAGCATCCTCGTCAATGATATCAGAATGTTGCAATTGTTCTCTTATTTGAGCTGATGTTAACTCGGTGACTTCATCGATGACTAATCTTCTCTTTGTGGTTCTGACGACATCTGAATCGGCAAACTTTTGAACTTTCCTTTTACGTTGCAGTTGCAGTTGTGATGGAGATGGAATAGTGACAATTTCACCAGGGCTCGTTGGTGTCTGAGGGCTTTGTAATTGATCTTCTTCAAAGCCAGGTCCGAGATCATTAAATTCTCCAAAATCAGGTCCTTGAAAATTTTCATTGTCCTCGTCATCTGCCACTCCAAATGTTAAGTCTGGCAACGCAGATTCATCACCCATTGCAACTTCCAGATCTCTACCAACTTCGATACTTACATCATGATTACCAGCATCACCCAAATCAAAGTCTAGTTGTAAACCATCATCATCATTACCGGCCAATTCGTCAACGTCTAGTAAGCCTCTTCCCATATCAATTGAATTGTTAAAGGATTCATTTTGTTCTTCTTGCTCTCGTACATCTTCAATAGCTTCATCAAGTCTTAAAGGTTCTTGCCACAACAAATCATTGGCTGTAACAGTATCTTGAAGAGTAACCTGTTTCACAGAGTGAATAAGTGTAGCACTTGCAGGTAACGTTATGCTATTGCTGGACCTCAACGCAGTTTTCAATCTCAAAAGAGCTTCTGATACATCATCCATCAAGTATTTTGCCTTACGCGAATATATCTTGACTATACCGAATAGCAAGGTACCAGTCAATCTTAATGCGAGTGGCTCCACTTCAGCATTATTGTTTTGTGCACGGGCTGATGTGCTAGCGATGGCTTCTGAAGTCTCTGTAATGTCAGTGGAAAGCAACTGTTGTTTGGTCAACTTCCTCTCTAAGTTGGCTGCTAACCACACATGGGCTAATGGACCTTCCTTGGCTAACAATTGCTCGGAATAGAACATAGAACTAATCTGAGTGTTTTCTGATGTGTTCAGCTTGTGCTGGAATGAAGACAGCAAGCTACACTAGTTGGTTTATTGTGTATGTATTCAATTACATTGAAGTTCCTGACTTTTTTCTCATTTTCCAGAATCGCGTATGTTTTAGCAGAAAAAAAAAAAAAACAAGAAGTCGCGTCACCAAAAGCAAAAAAAACCTTTACTCGACCAAAAAGAGTAATTTTGGTTTCAAGCAAAGTATGCCTTATACTTCATTCAATAGCAAAGAAATTAAATCTAAAAACAATAGTCAAATAGGATAATAAAAATCTATAACAACTCCTTATATTTTGTCTGGACAGCCTCTACATCAGCCAACATCTCCTTCTTTCTCGCATCTGAACACCACGAACCATTGATACCATTTCTAGCAATTAAACACCAGGTATTCAAATCGAATCCAAAACTTTCATGAACGGCAATATAATTGTCCAATATGTAACCACCAAAATAAGCTGGATCGTCTGAGTTGATAGAAAATGGCACATTGTGCTCCAAAAACTTGTCAATTGGTAATTGGCCAACGTGCTCGACAACTTGAAGTTTGACATTGGACAATGGACAGACCGTCAACATGGTTTGGTTCATGGCAAGTTGTTTGATCAATTCTGGATCTTTGATGGAATTGACACCATGGTCGATTCTGGTCAGATTCAAGTAATTTAAAGTGTCAACGACATAATCTGGGCCACCTTCTTCACCAGCATGTGCTGTCAAGTTGACCTCTGGGAACAAATCTTTCAATTTGTTATAACAATTTTGGAATTTGGCAGGTGGATTAGGCTTCTCTGACGAGTCCAATCCCAAACCATGAATCCAACCTTTCTCATAAAATGGTAATGACTCATCGATAGTTACCAAACAGTCAGCCTCTGGCAAGTGTCTTAACAAACACATGATCAATTTTGTGGTGATTCCTAATTCCAGCTCTGCTTGATCACAAGCTCTTTTGAAACCATTTACCACTGTTTCAATAGAAATACCTCTTTCAGTATGACCTTGTGGGTCAAAAAACACTTCAGCATGGTGCAAACCATCCTTCTGAGCTTTTTGGAAATAGGCATATGCCAAATCAAAGAAATCTTCTTCTTGTATCAAGACGGACATCCCAATGTAGTAATAGTCCAAGAAATCTTGCAAGTCGGCAAAGATCTTGTACCTATTTTCCAATTCCTCAACGGTGGCTGGAAAGGCTTCTGGAAGCTTAACGTTATTTCTCTTGGCCAAAGGAAATAATAAATCAGGACCTAAAGTACCTTCCAAATGAACATGATGTTCACACTTTGGTAATTCACGCAAAAAGTCCCTTGTGACTTGATTGCACTCGTGCTTTGTAGGAATGGTGGTGGTGGTGGTGGTGGTGCTCATTATTCTTGTCTTTGTATCCGTGTTTCCTCTTCCTGTCTCTCTTTAATCTCTTCTCTTCTCTTCTCTTTTCAATAAAAAAAAAAAAAAAAAAAAAAATTTTAAACGAAAAAAGAAAAAAAAAAGGAAAAAAAAAGAAAAGAAAAGGCAGTCCGGTTCACCACCGCGGATTAGCCGTCTCTCCTCTTGTGTGGGGTCAATCATCAAGTAATTCAATAACTTCCTCTTCATCACTCAAAACGATCACATTTAACAGATCAACATGCTTGGTCTGATTTTTAAGACCAACTTTCTCAACTTTGATATCTGGGATTTCTTCATGCACTTTCTTTTTCTTATGAGGTTGATGATGAGTCTCGGTGTCTTCATCCTCTATAACAATAATATCCAAATCATCATCATTCAGCGGTATTTCACCACCATCTTGCATTGATTTGATGTAATCTTGTTCATCCTTTGCAGAAACTGTCTCATGACAGTGCTTTCCATCTTTTAATCGCCTCTCCGTAGCCCTCAAGATGATATCTCTCATAGTAACGCCTTTTGTTGAATTGATGGCACTTGAAAATGTTGCATTATTGCCACCAAGCTTGTTCACCTCATGAAACAGCTTGCCATCACCCAAGCGATAACCTTGCTTTTCAATTGCAGAAGACTTATTAATTTGCCTGTTCAACATTGAATTGTTCCCAAACATGTTATCGAAATTTACTTCTCCATAAATGTTAAAACTATTTTTGGACATCATGTCTTCGAAATCACGCGTAATCTTGTCCAAGAAGGAGTAAAAATTGTTATTGTGAGGACCGTACAAATTGTGTGTTAACTCGTGTAACACGGTGCCGATCAACTCTGACTTGCTAAGAAATTGCAAATGATTGTGATGCTGTCTCAACCGAATTAAAATCCTCAGTCCACCATTCACGTTCAACCCGAGTAAATTCAGTTTTTTTGGCATCATCTCACATAGTAAACCCACTGTGAAGTTATACCGATCCATGATCGGTGCCACCAATTTGGCTAACTCGTGCAACAAATCTAATGCATCTTCTTTTAATGGCTGTTTCTTCAACACTGCAATCTTGGTGATCCGATGTGTAGGTGGTGGTCGATTGGGAAGATCTGGTGGTTTAGGCCTATTTCTCTTTGTCCCTTTAACAACCATAAAGTGATTAAAATAAATTACAAGTCTATAGCAGATATAAAGAAAAAAAATTCTAATCATTTATTTAAATCATTAATTTTTCAAAAGTTTTTTGACTCCGATTTGATAATTTTTTAAAGAGAGAAAGACACACACACACACACAGAGATCCATTTGTTAAAACCAAGGGTATTTGTGATTAGCACCCCAATCACTGTAAGACTCATCTAGCATCTTCAACGCGCTAAGGGAATCATTAGGGCATCCAAGCTGACCTTTGAGTTCATTGCTGATGTACCTTTCCACTCTTTGAAACTCTTCCTCATCCAGGTCATTGAGCTTAAAGTCGCGCAATTGGGATTCCCAAACATGAACACTCTTGAAACCAATCAGCAGCAGCTCAACTCCTACTTGGTGCAACAAACGGCACAAATCCTCGACAGAATTGGCATATAACATGAATACCGTGAGTGAATAATCACCATAGTCATGAGAAAAAATGATAAAACTTTGCCCAATCTTGAATCCAAACGTTTCTGGAAGTCTGCCGTGAAGAGTCTTTGAAATGTACCTTGATCGGATGTGATGCCATTCTATCATCTCTGAAGTAGGTTTGATCGCCAGTATTTGCTGCTTCTCACGTGAAGTCTGGTCTGTCAAGTACAATTGTAGCTTTTTCGAATAATTCTCAATCAAATCATCAAATTCGCCAAACTCTAAACTTTCAACTTTTGATTCAAATTCATCTTCTGCGACAATACCAGGAATGATGACAACATTGACTGGATAGCTACGATACCCGAATCTTTCATAATACGATCCAACCTCACTGTACAACGAGATGAACCCTCTTGAACTCAACAATTTCAAACAGATTGAGTCTAACTCTTTGATCAATATCAGTGCGTACCCTTTGGATCGATGTTGGGGTATTGTATACACTGAGCCAATGCAGCCACTCAAAACCGGTTGACAGATACCTTTTGCTGAGAAAACCCACGAGTCACGTACGAGTAACTCACATGAGCTCACGATGTTGAATGTCTTTTGTCTGAGAGGAGTGTCCTCGTGCCTGGGTTTCAGAATAGATAAATCTCGTACCACATAATAATAAATTCCCACTGGGTCTTTGTCATTGTAAAAATTGTACAACCTAGAAGTTGTTAAAACATTGTCACGATTCATGTACTCTTCAGGTGACAAGTCATCTCTCCAAGCTTCTGAGCTCTGTAGCAACATCCATCGGAAAATCTCACGGTCTACAGTTCGTTCAACTACTACGGCTGACTGTTGGCATGTCATCTTTTATCTTATCTATATGTGTATATATATGATAAGAAAAAAAAACTCTCTATAGAAAATAATTTTATCTTCGGTTATCTAAAACCAAGCCCACTTACCATTGCCACACCATTCAACCTCATCTTCACCGTTCATCATCTTGACAGCACTAATAGAACCATTGTTTAAACCCAACTCTCCATGTAACTGTTCCGTTATATATTTTCTCAATTCTGAATTATCAGAAGCATTGACCTCGTCATCTTCGTCCAACAAGACTTTGTACTGCAAAAGATCTGACTCCCAAGCTGTAATTTTGTTGTATTCAAGATCAATCGCTTCAGCTATTACAGCATCTAACAAGTTTTGCAAAGTATTGAAATCATCTGCGTAAACCATCACCAAGTAAAGCAGTTTATTAAATTGATCATGGTTGAAAATAATAAATCCGGTGACGATACCTTGGTCGTTTGTAATCTGTACTCCAAAGTTCTTTGGTAATCCGCCAGTTAGCGTCTTTGAGATGTAATTTGACCTAGCATGATGCCACTCTACTATATCAACAGTTGGTACAAGGGCAACTCTATTTTTTTTCAAAGGATCTTTCCCCATCTCTTGATAAATATTTTTGAGAAATCTTCCATTATAAATGCTGAGCAAACTTTCAAATCCTTCAAACTCGATAAACGATATATTTGTATCTAGCTCCGGTTTTTGGTTTCCAACTGGTATCAGTAATGTAGGGATCGGATACCTGTGAAATCCAAATTTATCGTAATAATCACCAATCTCAGAATACAAAGTGATGAAGTTATCTTCATCCAATTCTTCGTCCAACTTTTTACAGAGCAGCTTAATCATCACAGTGCATGCACCTTTACCCCTGTGTTCGACCAAAGTATGTACCCCTCCTATGCATGGCGATATTACGTCTGCCCTGCGGATTATATTATCTCCAATTATGAACTTCCAAGACTTACGATGTAAAGTCTCGCATGATGCAACAATGTTATAAGTCAAGTCATACAACTCTGATTCAATTGTTTCGTCCTTTAAGATACTAGAGTCTCTGAGAACGTAGTATCTGATACCATGTTTCTGATCCAGCTCTCTGTTGAGATCGCAAACTCTGGTCAAGGCGAGCAGGCGTTCCCTTCCAACGTATTGTTCAGCAGTAAGATTCTGTTTCCAGCTTCCATGGAAAGACTGACACCACTGGTATACTATCTCATTCCGAGTTTCCTCAAAAACGTATTGGCTCATGATCGATCAGAGTATGATGTCGACCAAAATTAGCATATAAAAGAGAGCCTTATGTATATATATATATTTTAAAATTTTCATCTTAACCGCGCGATGGGAAAAAAGAATTTAAGCTACAAAAGAATATCGCCGTGTAAACCTCAGTTAAGCGCGCGTTTGAAAGTGGGGCGTGATGTGGGACTGCTTGGACGCTTAAAGCGCTAAGTGATAATTGGATTTAGCAAAATACATTAAAGGTTCACTTGTTGATGAAGCTACACAAAACCGAGCAATATATATATACAAGGAGCCCGCGTCGTTTCCACCAAACTTCCTTCTAAAGGTTTTTACTAGAACTTCCTTTTGTTTCAGCAATTCCCTCCACTTTTCAATTCCAAGACAGCAACAGTTTCAACATGCCTTGTCTGAGGAAAGAAATCAAATCCTTGGATTTCCTTCACCTGGTAATACTTTTCCATTTGCAAAGTCTTCAAAAATTCAAATAAATCCCGTGATTGTGAGTAAACGTTACATGAAACGTAGACAATCAATGAAGGCCTAAATTTGGACAATTGTTGCAAAAAATCCAAATTCGAGCCTTTCCGAGATGGATCTATTAAAATGCAAGTTTCATGTGGATCGACATCTTCAAGTTCTTTGAAAATGTTAGATGCACTGCCTGAAATGAAAGAGACATTAGACAAGTTATTCAACTGACTGTTAATCTGCGCATATTCGATAGACTTTGAGGATATCTCAATTCCAATAGATTTTCGAAAGAATTCTGACAATGAAATAGAGAAAAATCCAGAACCACAGTATGTGTCTATCAAAATTTTATGAGCATCAGTAAGATGGGACTCAATATACTTCAACACTTTTGGCAAGATTGAATTATTGTTTTGAAAAAATGTGTAAGTTGGAAATTGAAATATTTTATCACTGACTTTCTCAGTTATCAAGTCTTTTGTACCTGTTTTGGGCATCTTAATCCCGGTTTCAATATCGTAATGTTCTCTGATAGCCAATGTCCCAGATTTATTTGATGAGTCGGATCCATGAATTCGATTACGTTCTTGAGATAGTCCCAAGTTGACAGTATCTGTAGCGATAGCGCAATAACTCACATCCAATATCTTAGTCTGCATATCATTAAAGCCAATGTTGACAAATGGATTTTGCTTCAAACGATTCTCATAGTGAGGAGTTATCTTTGTCCTATAGTTGTACTGTGACGGTGAAGCTATTGTATCTTTTATCAAATCAGTGAATTCCTCCGACTCGAATTGATTTCTATATGCAAATGTGATGATATCTTTTTTATACAACAACTGTTGCGAATAAGGTATCTGTTGCAACTGACACCCTGAGCATCTTCCGAAATAGTCACACTTTGGTTTTATCTTGTCATCAGTTTCATGAGCATATCTTATGACATTTCCTTCGACAAAGTAATCATAATGCCTCTTCAAAGTCACAACTACTCTATCACCTGGTATCGCAAACGGCACCACGATGAACTTGTTAATTTCTTTAGAGTAAGCAATCCCGTGCCCCGAGACCTTTGACAATGATATAACATCTGCAGTGCATGTTCTTTTTGGAGCTTCATTCTGATACCAGAAATCAGTGATGTCTTGTATCGAATTTTTGAGGAGTGGAATTTTGTGCAGTTCCGAGATGCATTTGAGCTCGTCCTCGATCAATTTGCTCGAGGATATTGGATCTTGTATATTCTCTTTTAGTAGATTCTTGTAGCCCTTGGGCACATGAACTTGAGATAAAAATCTTCTCTGTATTTTCATCATATAGGTTGTTCAAATGGAGACATACTTGACTTTGACAGAAGCAGATAAATGATTGATGATTACCAATGAAAAAAATTTTATTCGGGAAGATGAGAAAAGAAGAAGCAAGCTACCAAGCATCAAAATCGCTATATCCAGTGGAGATGACACACTCCCATTAGTGAGGAGCCTGAGCATCTCGTTTTAAGTAATATAACATTTAAGAAGATTAAGCGACAGAGACCATTGATCATCATAAAAATTCTCAGAGAGGGACAAAATCAACAGAGATGTAAGAAAGCCAGTAGAGTGCTTCAGGTCCATCGGACTAATCAAGCCCTAGCCGGCACTGAACTTAGCGATCTATCTTTTATTCCAGGATTAGAGTGATCGTACCAACTATAAGAGTCCTCTATGGCGTAGAGGTCCAGAGTGTGGTAGATTAAAGGTCCTGGTTCGAATATTGATTATCATTTCATTTTGAATACCCTTTATTTTTATTTTTTCATTTTTTACAAAAAAGGAAGACGCGTTGATAATTTACGACAAGAAATCTAAACCAAACGAGATGTCTAATTCCAACTCCAACGACCCGGCATTGTCAGATTCGCAACCTGCTGCAGACATTCGATCTGTTGGATCACGTAGTTCGCTTCCACAAGAGCAATATCTCAACACATCAGAATTGAGCTATTTTGAAAAACAGCGGGACATGTTAGTTTCAGAAATCACAAATTCAATGGAATCGGTTTTGAACGAGATGAGTTCTTTAAATAGATCATTGGAAAGCTCTGTTGCCGTGGGAAAGGAGTTTCACAGTGTATCCATGTTATGGGATAACTTCTATAAGAGTGATATTTACAATTTTGGTCAGCAGCTGCCACAACAACAACAACGAGATGATTTCGGGAAGACACCACGTTAGGTTAAGATCACATTACAATACATTTCTCCTTTTTTTCTGTTCTCAAGCTCGTCATTGAATTCATCCTGCTCATTCGTTTGGTACTTTTGTATTCCAGTTCATACATTTGCAGATAGTATCCTGATGTCAACGTGGTGTAAGTATCCATAGTCCCATTTCTTGCCGAAATTTGGGCAGAATTTCCGAAAGAACAAGATGTGGTGGGCCTAGTGAAAGCCGCTCGTGCCAGTGCCGTGGATATGGCCGATGATGAGATATATGATGGCGCTTTCGGAGGTGATGATAAGGTATATGATGTGGCTTTTGGAGAATATGATGAGACATATGATGTGGCTTTCGGAGATGATGATGAGATATAAGATGACGCTTTCGGAGGTGATAATGAGCTATATGATATGGCTTTCGGAGGTGATGACCTCATCGAAGAAATGGTGAGATTATTTTCTTTCATCTTTATTGGAAACTTTTGATTGATGATCATCCTTGTTAAATCATCAAAGATGAGGTCAATCACCTGAACATCGTTCAAAGATGCACATTCATAATATGGTAGTCCTAATTTTTTTGCAAATTTCTGACAAATCTTTTCGGATAAATGTGTAGTTAATTCTCCATCCCTTTGGTCTCTTTTCAACCCAACCAAAATGGTGGGACAATCCGCACAGTACATTTCTAACTCGGGAAGCCATCTTTCATGGACTGCATCCAACCCGCCGGATGAATAGACATCGAAACAACACAAAACACCGTCTGCACTAGCGTAAGCCAAGGGTCTCAAGCGATCGTAAATGGAATCTCCAGGTAATTCTGTTATCTTCACATCAAATTGATTGAACAATTTGCTTCCATTGAAGGATTTGATATAATGTTTGAACAGGTGCCTTTCACTCTGATCTGCTTCGCCAGCATATAGTCTCAGTAATGAGCTTTTCCCACAACCTGCGTCTCCAACAATCACAATTTCGACTATATCTCTATGATCTTCTTGAATTCTAACTTTGGGCAAAATAGAAGACCTCGTTGGCAAGACCGATTTCGAGTTTGATTTTGATTTCGATTTTGATTCTAGCTTTTTTCCTTCGCCAGGACTTTGGATGCATTCAAATGAAAGTTTTGATTGAAGAAGTTTGTGACTTGTTGATCTTTTTGATGTGGGGCTCTCGCTGTTAGATGTGAAACCATTCCTCCAATCACAATTAGCTATTTCACCATATGGTCTCGTCTCCTTTCTCTTAATGGACTTTTGTAGCGGTTTTGAATTATTGTTTGAGAAAATATCAATAAAGGGGCCTAATTGAAACTGTTTATCAGTTTTATAAGAGATTTCAGGGGTTGAAGTTGTTGATTTTTTTTTCGGATAAGATACGTAGAACGGGTTCTCGTTCTCATCCGTTACCATGTTACTCATCTGATAAAGATTTGATCCCCTTTGATAATCAGCTATTTTTTACACACTTTCTTGTATAAAACCTTTTTGATTAATTCGAATAAAAACCAAATTTGACTGCTGATGATAACGGGAAAAAAAAACAATCCACACAATTTATAGTGCCTTTTAACAAAGAATGTAATAATTCCTAACCGAGTCGACAGGAGATTCATTTATTGATCACCAGTATTATCATTATTATTATTATTATTATTATTATTATTACTAAAATTTTGTTGGTCTAGCTATACAAATTCAAAGTTCATTCTCTGACGATATCATTTTTATTGTCTTAGTGTTGATCCTCACCAATTAATTTCAAGATATTTTTCTCATTATCTGAGTGAGTATACTAGGAGATGATTCCTTTTTCTCAATTTCGCTACTTCCCACAGTTCTCCGCTCCTCTATATTAAACAATTGCTGTTGTTGTTGTTGTTGATGCTGTGCTAGACTAGGTTTTTGCGATGTAAACCCTTTTTCAGAACTACCGCTCATGATAGAAAGTGCATTTTTCACCAGTTGTAATTCTCTATTTTTCAGTTCTACTTGCAGAAACAAGTTGTTATTGTCATCTAACTCTTCTTCCTCATCCCCCAGGGCCCCCAGGGAAGATTGCAATTTCAACTTTTTTTGAGGAAGTGGTGGGTTGTTGTTAAACGCTTGCAGTGAGTAGTGATACTGCTCAGAATGTACAAATGGCGATTTAACGGGAATCACCACCTGTGGTCGTTCGTTATCTTTATTCTTGCTCTCATCGATGATTTTTTTAATTTCATCCGCATTGATTCTTGTTACCATTGGTGTTCTTTTCAATTTTTTCAAGGGCAATGGAGGCTCCTTCTGTTTCGGTAGTGGAATCGGGTTCATAGGTGACATTTCCATTGTTGTAGCAGCTTTCCTTTCTTCTTCTCGTCTCACTTTTTGTCTTATATTGTATACTTTGTTCTTGAATTTTTTCAAATCTTCTCCCGTCAATGGAACTCCTAATTCATTTTCAATGTCTTGTAACAGTTTTTTCAATTTTATATCTCTAGCTATCTGCAGATCATAGTATCTCTCTAACACTTCACTTTTACGTTTCTTGAATGATTTTGGTTTATGAGTATCATGGTTGTGCTCACGCCTTGACTTTCCCAAGATGACACTGCCCTTAGAGCTCCCATATCTAATTTTTAAGGCAAATTCACAACCAGGTTCATCACATCTCAAAAATCCTTTATGAGAATCGATTCTAAATTCTATGCCCTCCTCAACAATTTTCTCCTTGAGTGATTTGATACTGTCGTATGATGTCTCTGTCAAGCTTGGATCGGCGATTGAGTACCTCTCATATATGCTGGAGTCTGGAGACTTCGCTTGGTCCATTGTTCTCTGAGGGGTTTTTCCATACAAAGAATTTACCAACTAAATTGAGCACTGTACAATCAAAGTTGATTCTCAATCAAAAAAAAAAAAAAAAAAAAAAATAAAAATTACAAAAACACACACAAAAGATTGATAACTTACTCTCCTTCTCCTTACTTTACTTTACTAACACAAGAAAAAAAAAATTTCTTCATTGAACCGAGTACAGTTTCCTAATTTGCTCAGATCTGTCAATTTTTTGTTTGCGCACGCGTCTAGAGGGGTGTGGGTGTGTCTGGTTAGCCGCTATTCAATCACAAGCATTCTTCTGCCTCCTTCAAATTACAATACAAATGCTGATTATCAGATATATAGTAGTCATTATTTTACAACACAATTTATTTAGGGGGTTTTTCAGCATTTCTTATCATTGTTATTGTTGTAGTGGAACTGGAAGGAGAATTCTTCCAAATCCAAATCTCTTTTGTCAATTTCGTCTTCTTCATCCAATTCTTGTTGTATTCTTTGACCACCCCTGTACCAGGTGATGTAAAATATTATTCCAACAAGGAGGCAGGGAACCCCTATTGATAGGCCGACAGCTAAGCCTGTTGAACTTGAACTGTGTGATATATTTCAGAGGAGACATACTTCTTTAATTTGGTCAATTCTTGTTCATTTGAGAGAAAGTATTCTATCAAACTTGAAAGATACATCTCTATGTTTTCTTCAAGTAGCTATGCAATGACTCAATCTTGGATCGTTTTGAGAGTCCAACTCTAGGTTTTAAATATGCAGGGGTGGTGGAAGCACATATATCAGCCAATGATTTTTTAACCTGTGATTTGACAACTTTGTTGGCATTGTTGTTGTTGGTGCTGATATTTTTTACTGGGGCCTTAGCTGAGGGCAACCTTTCATCCAAATCAGTAAAAGTGGCATTCTCTGATATCTTTGTCAACGAGCTGTTCTCAGACAGCTCTATAGCACCAGTTACCAACTTTGTCATAGTTTCCAAAGGCGATTTTTCTACTACTCGATTTTCATCCAGGTATACCTCAGACGATTCGATCAGTTCAATCGGCTGAACCTCTTCAATTCCATTTACAGCTGTAAAAGATATCGTCTTTTCGTTTTTGCTCTGACTAGCAGAAGAATCATCAAGAAGCCTAACTGATTTAACAGCACCTTCTACATCTTCGTTTGAATTGAAATCATGTGAAGGCAAAGATCCTTTGTCATCATCTGGAATTGTCATACAATCTATCATGTTCTCATTAAAATACTGGGGCGAACGATCATTTCTAACTGCCCGCAGTTCAGAGCTTTGACGGCAGCAAGCTTCATGATTCTCATCATTGGTTTCTTCTGTCTCCTGTGATGTAGTTGCAACGGTCATCTTATTTTTTACAGATAGAATTTCTGCCGAGATCAGACTCATCTTCTTGGTTGCCGGTCGATTTGACAAGAAGTTAGGAGAAGAGATTCTTTCTCCTAATTCGATATCGCTATCGGATACTTCATTGGAATTGTATTGTGGTGAGACATGTAACGGAGAGCTCAACATGACCGGCATGTTGTACGTCATGCCTGCATTAGTGTCTTCATCCAAATCTATGATCACATGATTCAATGTGTGTAGTTTCCGTTTTCTACTTTGTCTAGTGGTTCTTCTCCGTGGATTGGAGTCTTCAACCATTATCAAGTCCCCTGAGGGACTTGTTCTTCTGACCTTCATTTTCTCAGATAGCGAAGGACTCGTCCTTGTGATCTTCATTTCTTCAGATCGTGAAGATCGTGAGGAGGACAGGATAGCAAATGCAGAGACATCTTGATGATCATTCTTTCCCAATCCGTTTATTAGCAGCATTGTCGTCGTGTCCTGGACAGGAAGCAAATTGGGTCGTTGCACCGAGATGCGGCTATCTTCTAGTTCAATCTCCACTAAATCATCGACATCTACTATGGATGTTTCAACGAATTTGTTATTCTTCATTAGGTCTTCTTCAGGCCGTGTTCTATCAATGTCATATTCCCCCGTTACGGCATGTTCTAAATTGGTGATGCTATGTGCCTTAACAGGTGTGGTTTTCTCATCAAGATAATCGATTAGACAATCATCAACCACTATGGCAGAATCATTTTCAATATCATTTTGTTGTGATCTTGATAAACGATGTTGGATGTGCTCCTGAGCATCATATACAACGAAGTCTTGCTCCTCACCCTTTTGCAATAGCACCTGTTCTTGGTACTGAGTAGATCGCACCGGACTACTGGCCATTATGTCACCATACAGCTGACCTTGGACATCTTCTCCACCATTTTTCTTCTGGTCCAGCTCAATGACCGCACCAAGCAAAAGCTCCTGAGTATCTTCCAGATTAATTGCACTCTCACTACTTGAAAAAGGCATTAGCTTTGAGACACTATCCACCATCAAATCGTTAAAATCATCTTTCCTTTCCAATTGTATTAGTTGTGATTGTAGAGTTGAACTGTTCGTCTGATGGTGCGGCAGATCAAAACAAAGAGTTGATGATGGTGATTCTTGTTGTTGTTGTTGCTGTGGTGATTGGATCCTTGAATTCTTGGTCTGATGGTGCAGCAGATCAAGACAAAGAGTTGATGATGGTGATTTTTGTTGTTGTTATTGTTGTTGTTGTTGTTGAAATAACAAGGAGTTGATTAACCGTTCAGTGTCTTGTTGATCCTGTGCCGCTTTCGCATGGGCCAGTTTGGTATTCTCCAAGATATGATATGCGTCTAGTCGAGACTGAGACGAAGACGGTAGGTTCCATCCCAAATCTTCCATCACTTGGTTTCACGAAATTGGTGCGTTTGTGATTATACTGTTTGTATTGTCAAATTGAGGCTCTTTTAGGTCCTTGACGCGCAATTTCTCATAGCGCGCGCGCGCGTGAAGAAAAAACTTAAAAGAATGAAGAAAAAATTAACACACTCAAAACGATAATACACTCTTTAGAATTGATCAGTTCATGATTGTTTTATAACTGGTATAAGTATCTCTAGTCATGATCCCACCTTTGATTTTGTCTTCTTCATCTCACATTGTGCATACATGGATATTAACTTCTCCCCGTCATCATAGCTTGCATCCCATGCACCTGGGCACCATGAGGAAATTTTCACACAACCTGCAATTTTCTCATACAACAAAAATACAACTGTTTCATTACCACACCATATCTGATCTTGGGACAAATCAAACTCTGATACCGATAAGGTACAGAGAATACATCAATTGTAATTTGGCTTGCGCCTGAGATCAGGTGAGTTACAGTTAACATCAGGACACCACTTTACACCAATTAACATCTTAACCCAAAACAAAAAAAACGATCACATTTGGTGATGACAGATTTGCCAATTGAGTCTCCTTCTTATCTTTCTTCGTGTTTCGTGAGTTAGTGAAATATATGGTACATCAGTATAATGCGGCAACTATCCGAAGAAACTGTCAAATATTCAATTGAAGCAATATTTTTCTTTTCTTGCTTTTTTAATGATTTTCACCAACATCATCAAAATAATACCCAGATCCCAAAAGCCATGAATGGGCGCTAGAACAATACTTGCAGCACAATTATACACACTTCCTTCTTCTCTGTTAGGGCAAATGACTGATTAGACAATTCCGATCTTGTTGTTGTGGCCTTAGCTAGGAGTTTGAATGATAATAATATGCATCAAGTTTACCGGTCATGTCACTTCGGGGTATGAATGCAGTTTCTTTGTGATAAATTAAGATTCATTTTCCTATTCCGGAGAGTGAAGTAGCTAGCAAAAGGACCCCAAAGGGCGTTCCCCAACAACCATGATATGCATGATAGTAATTTTGTTCCAAAGTCCTTTTTAATTTAGTGGGGTAATGGGTTTAAATAGATTTCATTGCACATAAAGTTGGGGGGTGCCCGAGTAGGTCATCATCATCCATTTGTGGAAAAAAAAAAAAAACAGATGAGTTGATTATCTCGCTACACTGTCGTATTCCGGATTATTATCTCGAAGTGGGCTGGACATATACCTATATGGTTTGATTTGTTCTTTTATTTCCAGTCTTTTTTTAAACGAGTCTGAAAATTTTAAAGTTTGCTATTGATGGCTTAAGGAAAATCGTGCTGTTGATATGTTGGTGTCTGCCATTTGACAAAAGTTTATCTTAGAGGGGGTCATATTTATGCTTTTCAATTTGAATCACAATAACAGAATTCGACGACGGACAGAAGATGCAAAGCCTGTGTCCATTCATTCACTAACTCATTTTTTTTTTTTAAATTTAATTCACAGGCCCCACTCTTAGAGGTTGTCCCGACTAGTTTGCATCATTCCACTGGCCCAGACAATTGTGATGTGTGTTATGTGGGTGGCTGTTTTTTAGGTTTTGACTGATATTTAGGTTTTTTACAGTCCCATCCACCACGTCAGTCTCCCCAGGAAGAAAATGAAAGGGACGTTTTTTTTTTGAATATTTTTATTTTTCAATTGTGTCCATTATCTATTCGGCACCTCAAAAGCAAAGACCGATAAGAATATATGGACACATGGCTATTGTGTTCAAAGACGAATAGACATTTTTGAAGAAGAAGGAGCAGATCGATTTTTTTTCTTTAAAAAAAAAACAAATATCATTCTCAATACATGGAAAGTTGTTCACAAAAGGAGAATAGCGTGGTATTGTGGTTTTTTTATGTGTATGCTCTAGTGCGTGTGCATGTTAGTGGATAACATATCGTTTGCAAATGCTTACATGACGGGAGAGAGCAACCTAGTACAGTACGGCTGGATCTCAAGTTGGGGAAGGAATGTTGTGCCAATTTTTTTATTTTTACACTACATCTTCTTCCCCCAGTTTATTATTATTCAACCACCAATACAGATGAGTAGGACTTTCCCTGGCAAAGATGTCAACATGGGAAATGTGAGTATTGATTTTTTTTTGTGAGCATACAAAGTGTTGATCATGAGAAGTCGATACTCAATTTCAATGCAATTTCTCTGGAGACGTGTGGTTGATATTCATATATATATACCCCCTTTCGATATGGGGGTGAGATAAATGGAAACCATTGTTCAAAAGAGTGTATGTCGAAAATCTGTCAATTGAGGTATGCAGTGATACTGGGGGAACAACTGTTACTGTGCTATATGTTGTGCTGTGTTTCATTTTCTTCTCAGTGTGGTTTGCTATGGAGAAGAGTTCAAAGGGTGTTTTTCCATGTTTCGATGAGATTCTTACTTGAAATCAAGTTCATGATCAATTCTCCTTATGTTTTTTTTTTTTTTTTTTTTTTTTTTTTATTCAACGGATCGGGAAATTACCTAAAAGGATTTAGGGCAATTTGTTATTTAAAGAAAAAAAAAGAATCAGGTGAAGGGAAAGGAAATTGAAGCAAAGGGGCAAAAATGGTGTGTCTAAAAGGGTAAATGAATAACACTTCCGGATTTTTTTTTGTTCTTTCTTTCGTTATATTGATTGATAATAAAAACAAGAGATATAGTATACAGACTAAGGACAGATTGACTGACTGACTGACTGACTGTACAAACGCTTGAATTGGACACACCACCGGATAATTACAACGCAAAAATTCATACTGATTTGAAGTAGAGAAAGAAAGATAAAGCAATGCCAAAAGTTGACCAAGAAACCGAAGATCCTATAATCTGTAAGTAAAAATATCATTAAAGATGAAAGATGGATGATAAAGAGTACTAACTAACTATTTGATGAACTAATAGTTGCTCCAAAGACGTATCAATACGAAAAGGGATCATTAGATATTACTCAAGTGGATGCAGATCCGATAGTGCAATTTACGAAATGGTTTGATGAGCTGACCAGTAGTGGAGAGGAGACATTACCTGAATGTTGTAATTTTGCCACACTGGAATTACCATCTGGTAAAGTTTCATCAAGGGTTGTACTTTTCAAAGAATTGGATCATAAGGGATTTGTAGTTTATTCTAATTGGCAAAATTCAAAGAAGGGTAAACAGATTAATTCGAATCCGAATGCTGCAATGACATTTTTTTGGAAATCATTACAAAGACAAGTTAGAGTAGAAGGTTTTACCGAATTTGTCAGTAGAGAAACTTCACAACGTTATTTTAATACTAGACCGAGAGGTTCGCAAATTGGAGCTTGGTCATCTCCACAGAGTACTGTGATTCAAAGCCGTGAAGAATTTGAGAAAATTTATGCGGAGAAGGAGGCTGAATTTAAAGATCAAATAGAGATACCATGTCCTGATTATTGGGGTGGATTAAGAGTTGTACCATTGGAGATTGAATTTTGGCAAGGAAGACCAAGTAGATTACATGATAGAATTGTATATCGTCGTGGATCTGAAGATGAAGAATGGAAGATTGTGAGAATAGCTCCATAGTTCATTTTTAATATATATCAAATAGTGTATTAAACGGGATGGAAAAGACAAAGTTAGTAGTAGTAGTAGTAAAACAAGACAACACAAGAATGAATATATAATAATCAGTAATAAACACAAAAACACAACTAACTCGGTTTTCTTTTTTTCTTTTTTTGATACAACGATAAAAAAATGGGTTTGAATTAGACAAATCTAAGAGAAAGTTTTTGATTTTGATATGGTTGTAGTAGTTGATGTTAATGATTGAGCGATGAACTTGATAAGATGATAAGATGATGATAATGATAATAATGATGATGAGTTGATGATGGTGTTCTTTTTTTTGTTTTTGTTTTCGTGGGGTGATGATAATAATAGTCTAGATTTGGTGGCAAAAAAAATGATGGGAAAATTAAAAAAAAGGAGGGAAAAAAAGACGACGACGACAACAACAAAACAACAATCTTCAAAAGGGTTATCACATGATGACACATTTGAGACCACAGTACTTATCATCATCATTACTAGATGAAGCAGCAGGTTTGGTATCCTTAGTGACTGGTTTTGATTGTTCAGTTCTAGCCTTTGGCTTAGCAGCAGCTGGTGCAGCAGCAGCTGGGCTTGCAGCCTTCTTTTCAGCAGCTGGAGCAGAAGTAGCAGTAGATTTAGAAGAACCACCATTTAACTTGTTAACGGCAGAGACAAAGTTTCCAGCTTGTTTGGCAGCAATTGTCAATTCTGTTTGATTTGGTTGTTTAGAACCATCACCACCGGCAAAGGTTCCAGCACCCCATGGTGAACCACCATGAATTTCATCAAATGAAGTCAATTCACCAAAGGCAGGACCGTAACCCATTGGGATATAAATCATACCATGATGGGTTAAAAATGAAAGGAAATTTCTAATTGTAGCTTCTTGACCACCACCTTGAGTACCGGTACTGACAAAGACACCAGCTTTTTTTTGAAATAAGGCACCCGAAGCCCATAAACCACCTAATTGATCGATAAAGGCACTAATTTGTGATGGGAAAGTACCGAATCTGGTTGGGAAACCGAAAAGGTAAGCATCATAATTCAATAAGTCATCTGGTTTTATAATTGGGATGGATTCATCTTTTGGTGGAGCATGAATTGCAGACAAGACACCTTCTGGTAAAGTTTCGGCAACTTGATACAAGTCAGCAGATGAACCTGATTCTTGTATGGTTTTTTGGATTTCTTTAGCCAATCCTAAGATATGACCGTAAGTAGAATAGGTGATGATAGCGATCTTAGCCATTGTTGGAATTGTGTTGATAGTTTTGTTGGGGGGATGTCTGTGATTGATCAAAGATATAAAGTGGAACAAAAGATGTCTAAATAAAAGAAAGAGAGAGAAGAAGGAAAAGGGAAAAAGCCAAAAAAAAACCAAAAAAAATTGGATAGACAGAGAGAGAGAAAGGAAAGGGCAAATATTATAAATAAATAACTAGTCAATTTCTTTAAAGGGAATGTTTTAGTTTTTTCCTTATTATTGGGAGAATGGGGCGCAAGGGTTATAATAATAATAATAATAATAACTATTGCCACACGACCTTTGTAAGTGCTTATGTATGTATGGCAATTGAGTTAAAAAAATTACTAATTTTTTACTAATAAATAAACAAAAATGAAAAAAGTCACAGAGAGAGGCAGGGATATGATTACCAGCCACCGCGTGTCTGCCCCCCCCCTCCCCTATTATTTTCCCTCTCTCTGTCTCTCGACCTTCTTCTTCTTATGTGTCTTTGTCATCAAAATCAATTTAATACTATAACACACGACTCCTTTTACATCATAATGTGTGTGTGTGTACGAGGGCAGCCCCAGTTCTTTGACTAACAAATTACTAAGTAAAGCCACAGAACAGTGAACAAATAAGAGAGAGGGAGATAGAGAGTGAAAGCAAAACAGAAATGTACATGGAGCGGAGAGAAATGGAAATGGGTAATTGCAGTAGTAGTAGTATTATATGACTAGTTAAATAATAATAATAGTAGTATTAAGTATGATAATGAATGTGTAATTGATTACTACTACCAAAACCCCTACCAGTACTACTACTACTAATCGATTACTACTATTATGTGTTTTTTTTTTTTTTGCAAGGAAAAACAAACACAAGGAAAAACTCCATTTGCGGGAACAACAGACACATACATATACAAAATAAATATAAAAATATAAAAAGACTTTGTCTTGCCGCCTTTTACTTTTCAATTCTTCTTTTTTCCTTCTCTCTTCCAACATTATTATTATACATAAATAAATATCTATTATAACAATGGCTCCAAAAATTGCTATCATCATCTACACCACTTACGGTCACTTGGCTGTCATCGCCGAAGCTGAAAAGAAAGGTATTGAAGCTGCCGGTGGTTCAGCTGATATCTATCAAATTCCAGAAACTTTACCAGAAGAAGTTTTAACTATGATGCACGCTCCACCAAAGCCAAATTACCCAATTGCTTCCCTGGATACTTTAACTCAATATGATGCTTTCCTTTTCGGTATCCCAACCAGATTCGGTAACTTCCCTCTGCAATGGAAATCCTTCTGGGATGCTACTGGTGGTTTATGGGCTTCTGGTGCTTTATTCCAAAAAGTTGCCGGTGCTTTCACTTGTACTTCATCACCAGGTGGTGGTCAAGAAGTTACTATTTTGAACTCCTTGTCAACTTTGGCCCATCACGGTATCATTTACGTTCCATTGGGTTACGGTCCTTCATTCCCATTGTTGACCTCATTCGATGAAGTTCACGGTGGTTCCCCATGGGGTGCTGGAACCTTTGCCGGTGGCGATGGTTCAAGACAACCAAACAAGACCGAATTGGCCATTGCTGAATCCCAAGGTAAAACCTTTTTCACCGCTGTCCAAAAATTGGCTTAAATCTTATCATGATATCTTTTTGATTGGATTTGATTTTAACCCAACAATTTGTCTAAAGTTTTGCTATTTAAAAGGTATTGATTACCTTTTATCTTTGACACAATCTAGAAGCTTAACATTAGATGTATAGATTTTATTAAAAAAAAAATGAATTTTTTTTTCTTTTTGGTATTCTCCTCTACCTCCTGTAATTTATGAAGTTTCATTTGAATTGTTCATACCAATTTGTTCCTTCAGTGTGTCTTTACATGAAGTTGTCTTAATAACCAATTAATCTATATGTGTATGTATCTATGTATGCATGTACCTATCTATCTATACCATGGTGTTTGCGGACCCTGTTCTTTCATATTGCGCAATTTTTTAATTTTCAGCCTTTCCGCTATTTGATTTAATACACAGTTGTAACAACAGCAGGTCCGATATCAACTTCCTTTGTACAAAATCAACAAAGCTTTTGAACAATTCAAAATTGAATCCGTAAATCCAATGCAACTCATCACCCTTTTTAGAAAATCGTACTTTAATCCCCACCGCATCTTCCGGTACAGCACTTTGCCTACCTCGTCTACACCTTCTAGACCATACATCTCTCGTTATGCTCACTTCCAAGCAATTGCAGCAATTCGGTTTGCCGCTGCTGACAATCGAACATCGTAACCCACCACCACCACCGTGATGATCGCCATATTGGTCCAAATCCCTTGCCCATTTCTTTGCATCGTAATTTCTTGTCACAACGGAGAGTCTAACAATATTCCGATCGAGTAACTCACCACGGTTAATCTCGGTGGTTGCCAACTTATTCATAACAACAACTCTTTCTGGATGAAATGACCATCCAATTATCCATCGTTGTGTACGACCAGCTTTGGGACTCATCAATCCAGTAATGAAATAATTTGTCATTCTCCGTTGACGCATCAATTTAACCAATTTTTGTACAGTTGAAAATTTTCCAACAAGTGATGTAAACCAATTCACTTTAGTATTATTGATATTCTCCAAGATCATCCTTTCGATAAATCGAAACTCCCCACCATCGGTATATAACTCGGTATCACTACCACGCAATTCACTACGTTTAACACCATTTTTCAAATTTTCACTCATTTTCAATTCTTCCATACTGGAGTAGAAAGGTGGGTTGCAAATCACAACAACTACATCGTCATAATCATTGTCATCACTAATGGAGGTATTAATATCAGGTACGATAGCACTTTCAGCCTCAACATGCATGATTTTGATTCTATTTTGCAACTTATTTAACTTCACCAATTCCCTAGCATTTTCCACCGACTTCATATCGATCTCTGTACCCATAAGCTTCCATTGAGAACTCAATCTAGCCAGTAAAAGTAAATAAACAGCACAGTATCCAGTACCGATATCGATCAACTGGCAATTTTTCCCCTTCTTCCTCTTCAACCTTCTCGCATCATCATCAACATTATCAAAATCATTTTCAAATCCGCAGATGTGATCATTGATAAACCTCAAATACAGTAGACGATTGGGTATCCTGGGGCACAATTTGTTTGAAGAAATGGGTACTTCAAGTTTGAAATAATGGAGTAAGATGTAATGGGTGAGTAATGAGATAGCTTCATGGGTGGAAAAGTCGTAGTAATGTGTGTCAACGTTGTAGAATTGGTTTAATTCTGGGTATAATTGTGATAATAAATGGAAGTCAAACTCCATACTCTCCCTATTATTACATTCCATACCATTGTAAGATATCTCTTTCTGGATAGAGACATCTATCTATCTATCTCTCTTCTCTTCTGAGTTATTTTTTTTATTTGTTTTTTCCACTAATTTCTTTTCAAACAACTTGCTGTTCTTACTTACCTTACCAGTAATAGGCACAACAAACACATAACATATCAACTATGTCAGGAGTACTAGACGAGATCTTATTGGAAGATGTAAGTTTTCCCTCTTAACACATGATTTCTTGACAACAACAACAATGCTCACTGACTAACGATATACAGATTCAAAAAAATTGTCCAGTAGTGTTTTTAGATTTCCATAAATGCATGTCCCGCGATCCAAGTCAATGTGCCGAGCAACAGTATAATTTGAGCGAGTGTATCAAGCAAAAAGTTCCTTCTATTCAAAAGATCCAAAGAGATTGTAAAGAGAAGATGACTGCATACGAAACTTGTCTCAGATCAACGGGTAAAGTGAGTGCTTGCACCACCGAATTGAAAGAGTTGAGAGAATGTGCCACCGGTACTTTATAAATAGATCAAAATCTAATTGATAAACCAAACTTACAAATTGAGTCATGTTGAAGAGGATGTTATCAAAAATCATTATTTAGGACCTTTATATATAATATTCTCACTACAATCAAATTGATCTAACACATCGAACAGGAAGGACTCAATGGATTATGAAAAAGAGAAATGTCATTTACAAAGAAGACAAATTATAGTCAACTGTTCTTCGAACAAGTTTCAGTTATAAAGTCGAGGACCCACAGATCAGGGCCTGGATATAAGTTGTATTACTTTAAAAACCTAATATTATCAATTGTACTCGAGAGGTTGTTGTGTCAGTGAATGATGATCAATTGTAGATATTCTCTTATCTTGATATTCACAAAATCGCTCGCACACAAAGGGATGGGCAAAGGGTTTAATATTTCATATGTAGAATTGATGTGTCCACATAGCAGCTATCCTCAGTCTCTTTCAAAGAGATTTGAGGATAAGCCTGTTCTCATAATATATATATATATATATATATAATCTTCTTTATCAACTTCATTTGAAAAAAAGTTTTTTCTTTATTTTTATTATTTCTTGAAAGTGAAATTTTTTGAGATTTATGATAATCATCATATTTGTAAAAGACACAAACTTGTAAAGATGAGTGGTAAGTGAAGATTGAGTTTCTTTTTATTTGGTTCAACCAGTGGTGATATTGATTTCTGAAGCTAACAAACTGATGTACAGAACAATTTGATATCAAAGAGACTTATTTAAGTTTCTTACGAGAGGATCCAGAGATGACCATGCCCGTTGCAGCTATTGAATCATTGGTCACTTTGTTAAAGGTGAAACAGCCATCAACTTCGAGTGAATTACAAGTTTTGTTAAATGATCAAGTGAATTTGTTGAAAAATTCAATCCCTAATAACATATCTTTGAGTGCAGGTTGTGACTTGTTCATGAGATTTGTCTTAAGAAATACCCATTTATATTCCGATTGGGAAAGTTGTAGGAAACATTTGGTTTCCAATGGTCAATTATTTGTCAAGAGATCTAAACTGTCTCGTGAGAAAATTGCCGAGATCGGTTTACCATTTATCAGAGATGACGATACCATATTGATCCATTCTTATTCAAGAGTGGTGTTAAATTTGTTATCGTTGGCGTCAACTAAATTCATTAGATTTAAAGTGATAGTCACGGAGGCCAGACCCACTGAACAGGGCCAGAAGATGTACGAATGTTTGAAAAATCTAAATATCCCGGTGATGTTGATAGTGGACTCGGCAGTAGGTTACTACATTCATAAAGTTGATAAAGTATTTGTTGGAGCAGAAGGTGTTGCCGAAAGTGGAGGCATCATAAATCATATTGGTTCGTATCAAATAGGAGTCTTGGCCAAAAATGCAAATAAGCCATTATACGTTGTGGCAGAATCACATAAATTTGTCAGAATGTTCCCATTGGGACCTGATGATTTTGATGGAGAAACTTTAAGTTCAACAAATGATCAAGGTCCATTAATCGATTTCACATCACATGAATATATTACAGCCTTAATTACAGATTTAGGAGTATTAACACCGAGTGCTGTTAGTGAAGAATTGATCAAAATTTGGTATGATTGAAAAATTATCATAATTGTTATTCTAATCTAGTCTCATTAAATAACCAATTTATGTACTCTTCTTCAGTAGTTTCCGATTGCAAAACTTGATCATCCTCATCATGATATAATTTCTCCCGGAGATCTTTATTCCATTCTTTCTCAACCCATTTATAATTCAAAAAATGTTCATCCTCCAACTTCCTAGATGCTTGCAAAGCACTCCCCAATCTTGGCTGAGCCGATTCATTAGTGGACTTAACAGTCATTTGAACAACTTTAACTTCTTTTTTGCTATCATCTTCAACGGGTTTAGTGAAAGCCTGTTGTCTTTGCTTCTTGCTGAGTAATGCCTCATCTATGTATTTCAAAGATGGTCGAAGTTGGGCAGTACTTTTCAAAGGAGTTAAAGTGATTGTCTCGTTTTTCAATACTCCAAGATAATATATATCGTTCTCCTTCAAAACCCCACTGAATGACTGCGTCTCGACGTTCCCCCAATCAGCAGATTTATCAACATCAAAGAATTTGGTCGTGTCCAAGGGAGTCTCCAATTCTATATATCCAGACATTTTTTTCATCTTTGACGAGAGAACCCTTGTTGCCTTTGTTCTATTTGGAAATTGTAACACGCTCAAGTTGTCAATCTTCGTTGATAAGTGGATGGGTATTTCACTAATTATTTCATCATCATCATCTTCTTCTTTTTCTTCATCCACATTGCTGTATTGAGCATTCTTTTGGAATACGTCAATTTCTTCCTCTTCTGGTACAAACAAGCTCATCTCTTTAATTATTTGATCTTGGTTGTTAAGATAATCAGACTCTTCTCTTCTCTGTCTCTTTTTTTTTTTTTTTGTGTGTAGCTCTCTCTCTCTTTTAAATTTTTTTTTTTTTTTTTTTTTTTTTTTTATTTTTTTCCTCTTTTTTTTTTTTTTTTTTTTTTTTTTTTTTTTTTTTTTTTATTTTTTTCTTTTTTTTATTTTTTTTTTTTTTTTTTTTTTTTTTTTTTGATGTGAAAAAATAATTTTTTATCTGAAAATTTTTTAATAGAGAGAGAGACATATTATAGAGTAACAACGAACATTACACAATGGACGATGATGATGGAATGATGTTGAACTTTGCAGTTCTGACAGAGGGAACTAAGCAGAAACAAGTGAATCTGAAAATCTCGGGTGGCACCTGGAAAGACAGAAGAAAAGCTCAGTTGGCAAGTCAAAGTAGGGGAAGAACCAGTGTGGCTAAGAAAAATGTCAGTGATGCCAATAGCTCAGAATTGAAAACTCCAAGAATATCACAAGGTCTGGATCGCATAGTGAGAAAAAGGAACCTGGATGATGGCCAACATAGAGGGCCGACTATGAAACAAGTAAAAGAAACCAATGGAGAATTTGGAGGGAAAAATAATAGTTATGTATCATCATTATTCACCTCCAATCCTGAAATCTTGAATAAACATAAGGATGAAGGTGTCACGACGATGGCACCTTCAAATGCTCCGTTGAAAGATGCCACCACATTTTTGGGAATAGGAATTGAAGAATCGTTGAGTAATCATTTGACTGAACATTTACATTTTGCCCAACCAACAAAGATTCAAAGATCTGTGATACCGAGATTGTTACAACGCGAAAAGGATTTGTTTGTTCAAGCACAAACCGGTTCAGGTAAAACGTTATCTTTTGTATTACCCATTTTTCAAAAATTGATGGAGGAGCGTGATTTGAAAAGGGAAACCGGATTGTTTGCTTTGATTTTAGTGCCAACAAGAGAATTGGCTCAACAAATTTATTCTGTCTTAGAAACATTAACAAGGTGTTGCCATAGAATTGTTCCAGGTATAGTCATTGGTGGTGAGAAGAAAAAATCAGAAAAAGCAAGATTGAGAAAGGGTGTCAATATATTGGTATCGACTCCTGGAAGATTAGCAGATCACATTGAAAATACAAAGACTTTGGATCTCTCACAATTGAGATATCTTGTTATGGACGAAGGTGATAGATTGATGGAATTAGGATTCAAAGAGACAATAACTAAAATATTGTCTAAGATAGAGGAATGCCAAAATTTTGATAGACGTTTCAAAGCGTTACCATCAAGAAGAATAAATATTTTATGTTCAGCAACAATGAAGAGTGAGGTGCAGAATTTGGGAGAACTTTCATTGAAGGACTCAGAATTGGTCAACGTTGAAAACAATGATAATGTCGTTGAATTTGATGAGCTGGCTGCCCCTGATCAATTAACCCAGCAAGTGGTCATTGTGCCGCCGAAGTTAAGATTAGTTACTTTAGATGCATTATTGTCTAAAATTACAAGGTCTGAAAAGCAATCAAGAACTATGGTTTTTCTTTCATGTTCAGATAGTGTGAATTTCCATTTTTTGACTTTTATCAAAGGTGGTAAGACTCCAAAACTTGTTAAGAAAGGTGATGAACCTACCGATGAAGTTAAATACTCTCAACATGACGAAATGACAACAGTTTCAACATCTCCATTATTGAATGACTCGATGATATTCAAATTACATGGATCATTATCACAACAGACGAGAACTTCGACTTTGTCACAGTTTGTCAATAGTCAAAGCAAACATACAATTATCTTCTGTACAGATGTTGCATCAAGAGGTTTAGATTTGCCTCACATCTCTAATATCATTGAATATGACCCAGCATTCTCAGTGGATGATCATTTGCATAGAGTTGGTAGAACCGCAAGAGCAGGTTTAAGCGGTGTTTCAACAGTTTTTTTGCTTCCAGGTGCTGAAGAAAATTATATCGATTACATTTCGAAATTGCATCCATCTGGTTTGGAGACATTGAAATATGAAGATGTATTAAAGGAAGGATTCCTAAATGAAAAGAAGAAAGACAATTGGGATTATGACGCCACGACGTGGCATTTGAACGTCGAGAGATGGTTGTTGGAGAATCCAAGAGCTAATGAGATGGCATCACAGGCATTTATCAGTCATATCAGAGCTTATGCAACACATTTATCTGTGGAGAGAGAAATATTTAATGTAAAATTACTACATCTTGGTCATTTGGCAAAGAGTTTTGGATTAAGAGAAACTCCAAAGAATTTGGGAAGGCATAGCAATAACTCTAGTAACGGTGGTAATGAAAAGAAACAAAAAGAAGATCCGAAAAAGAAAATGCTCAGAATGGCTCTGAAGGCCGCTAAGCTGTCAAGCAGTGAGTTCAACTTTATGTAATATTATCACTTAAAAACAGGTAGAAGCTTCAAAGCCTCCTCAATACGTTGCACAATCAGTTCTTTATCAATCAATTTCTTAAAATTCTGTAAGCTTTCCCGTAGTACCAAAACTTCACCTGCCTCTAATTCAATACTTTGCACTTGACTCAAATTTCCAAGTATGATGCTCGCATAACCAACAATATGAGTACCTTCATGGCTATCATTAACCGAGTTGAGACTCGATATGAATTTGGGTTGAATTTGCAACCCACTTGTGATCTTTAATTCATCAAGAAAATTTAAAAGTAACCCCAATTGCAATAGTATAATATTATATCCCATTGTTTGTTGAACTTGAAAACTTTTGAAAACTTTTGAAAATAATCGTTTAGGAAATTGTTCATCTAGTGATAATAAAAGGTGATTATTGTTAAGAGATATCAAAATTAAAGACTTTAATGCTAGTATATGGCATGACTCCATCACTAAATCGGTCAGAATTGTGGTAATGATACTCATTAACCCTTGTATCAAGTTACCAGGCAAAGAATCTAGCTCTTCTCTATCATATTGAATCAAAATCTGTTCACACAAAGTCAAATTCACAAACAACTCGTCGCTATCTTTCAGCGTCAAATCAAGTAAGCGAGGATCAAGTTTTATATGATCATTTAAAAATTTAAGAAATGAATAATATTGGTATTTGACACCTTGCATGTCAGCACTGCCATCTGACAAGAGTGTCATCAATTCATCTAAAATTATAGTGTTGATCTTGTTCAATTTCAGAAGCTTGAAGTCATGATGACGAAAATTTAACAAAAGACAATTGACTTGTGTTTCATTCAATTTCAATTGACTAATCAATTTGGAGTTAGTTTTTAATTTAACGCACATCACTATGAAACAAAACTGTGTGACCGAATCTTTAGTATTGAAGAAAGTGTTCAATAACCTTTCAGGAAAGCCGCTAGATTCTAAATTGTGTTGAAACTCAAGTTCTTTGAAAACCTTCAAACAAAACTCTAAAATGCTTGACTTAATAAGCTGCAAGTTGTTTGTGAATAGATCATCCATCAAATCCTCAACTTCTGCATTGAATTTGGAGCTGATTCCATTGATTCTTAATTGATTGATATCTTGTATATTGCCAGAAGCACTATCAACATCTTTTTCTCTTGTCTCTTGGTCGTCAGCATCAGTTTCAGGCTCTTCCTCAACTTGAACATCTTGTTCCAAGATCTCCTCATGGTCGACACTGTCTTGCTCATCAGCCACAGCCTTGAATGACCTTACATTGGAGTAAGTTCTGATGCTCGTCTTAGGAGAGACTTTGAAATTGGAAAGAGATTGAGCTGGAGAGCGACCTGGATTCGGTGTTGACGACCTAGATTTACTGGGGCTTGCGGTGAGTTTTTCATATAATTTGCCAAAGCTCTCAAAGGATTGAGAATCTGAAAAAGTAGTAATCCCAGCATCAGCGATTGGTACAATCGATGGTTCTTGTGCAATGTCCAAACTTTGGTTGGATGTTAACAACTTTGGTTTTCTGACATTTAAAGGGGCTTCTTCAAAGAAAGACCAAGCATCTTTTTCATCTCTTTCAATTATTTTGTGGTGATTGGTGGATAACAGAATAGACGCCAACAGAGACGGTGTCCGAATGTTTCTATTATCAACATCGATGTCAAATTCGAGCTTTCTCTTCGGTAGATCATCTTTTGATAAATATTTTGTCAATCTTTTTGGGGAGCTCGATTTGGAGGGACTCCAGGTTGGTTTTTGCTTGGATTCGATAAAGTATTTCTTGTTTAACTCTTGATCTTGCTCCAATTTAAAAGTCGGTGATGGCTCCAAGTGGCCCTTAGTAATCTTGGCTTCCCTCAGTATACTCGGTGTGATTTTAGCTTTTTTCACTGTCTTCAAAGCCCTCTTTGTTGATGAAGCTTTCCTTTTAAATGATGGAACATACTCAACTTCTTCATCTTCGACATCGAAAGCATTGGGCACCATTGAATTTTCACTATTCGGTGATGATTCCTGATCTACTGATGGTGCAGCCAACCTAAGCAACTTTTCATGAGCAAGTGGAATCTCAGGACTGCTTGAAGAACTGTTGGAACTTGATTTAGGTGATGGTGATATCGAATGTCTCACTGAAGCTAAGCGAGATGTGTTGAGTACGGCATGTTCGTTGGGAGACAAATTTATTTGAGCTTCTTCTTCTTCTTTTTCTGACCTTCTTGGTTGTCTTCCTTTTCTCGAGTATGTGGAGAGCCTGGTCACCATTGAGTAGCTATTTACCTGCTCCTCTCCATCTCCAAATTTGCAGTAGAAAAATATGAAAAAAATTAGAGCACGCGTGATGTTTGAACAATCATTGATCAATAGATAAGCAAAGTACTACTAAATGGATCGGAGGTATATAGCGGTGAAGTTGGTCTAGGGTCCGAACAGTGCACAATGATCAATTACCTTACCTTAATATATGAAGGTTTTGGAGTTGCTAGTCTACAAAGAGTTGGATAATCTGTCCTAATAGTCAAACATACTCCACCATCCAATTTTGTGGATGATGGGATAAAAAAATGCAAGCAAATTATTATTTCCTTTGACTATGAGATGCAGCAGCAGATATTTATAACTGTAATAGTGGCGTATGAATGAACTGCACGATTTAAAGTGGATCAAAGTGATGTAATGAACTCAATTCTGGAGCTGGTCACTTCCTGAGCTAAAGCTCTATAAGAAGAAAACACCACAGTTAGTACAAGATTTTGCCCGACTTCTTGCTAAGTCTCTCTTTGATGTTGACTGAAGCAAATTCATTGATGCTCCAAATTGTGAAGGGAGTTGGGAGGGCATCAGAATATGTTGTACTCAACATAATCGTTTACTGGAAGTTTTTGACTCGATGAGCAGCCAGATGCTGCAAGGTAAAACTCAGGTTTTTAACTGAAGAGGACATGTATACAATGTAATGTAGTCTGGGTAAATTCATGTTCAAATGTTCATATCTCTCTCTCTCTCTCTCTCTCTCTTGATTGACTTCTTATATCCTTTTGACTAAAAATTTCAAAACTGAGAAAAAAGGAAAAAAGAAATTGAAACTACTACTGTATTGATCAATCGAAGATAATAAAATGTTCAAGAGAATAATAGTGACGTCATTGAGGACTCCATGGTCAAAGCAGATAGTTGGATCTTTGACAGCCAGACGCACCCCATTCATCGTGCCATCGGTACTCGCTGCTAGCAAGATTTTTGTAAGAGGTGAAGCCAGCATTCCAATCGATAAACAGCAATTGATGTTGGCATTCACTTGTAAAAAATGTGATACTAGATCATCTCATACCATTTCGAAACAGGCTTATACCAAGGGCACAGTCTTGGTCAAATGTCCCGGATGTTCAAACAGGCACTTGATAGCAGATCATTTGAAGATTTTCAAAGACGACCGATTCACCGTGGAACAATTGATGGAAGTTTCAAAATCAACAGATGACTTGATTTTCGAAGAGATTCCAGAGAAGTTGAAAGGAGTGTTGGGTTATTACGCCAAGGATGCACCTGGTGAGTATAAGAATGAAAACGGCGAAGACGATGGTGATGAAGTGAAAATCCTAAAGTAAATCAAAATTATCGTTCAAAGATCATATGTATATAGATAGAAATGAAAGTGCATCCCAAAGTCAAGTGTTCCACTTCCATCTTCACCAAATCTTTGGTGTGTCGACTAGATCGAGGTAATGAAACTGCCAGTGATATATACTATTGATTTTCAATTATAGGGGCCTGAGCATTGGTTTTATTATGCTTGTTTGTTTCAATTCAGACATGGCACTTAGCTTACTTTTATCATACATCTACGAAAAGAACGAAGATATCTGACGCAAATCCGAGTCAGTGAAGTATCTTCCACTCAGCTACAGATCCAATCTTATACATATGCAAATTTCCTTGAAAATTTG
>JAKTUO010000064.1:0-46978 GCA_030556755.1 Nakazawaea anatomiae | reverse complement strand
TGTAATTGATGTTATCTTGAAACGTTTCATATTCAGTTTTGGGGCTCAAATTTTGGTTATTGCAAAATAACATTTTTATGATTTCACAGACATATGTTGAAAACGCCATATGTCCAACACTTTTACATCAACCCATACCTCAAATGTCTGTCTTCAATGTTTTCTGTCTTCCTCAAATAGCAGGTGTCAACCCCAGATATACGACGCTACGAGATTCAAATGATGACAATGTCCACTATGTGAAGGCACTATATGTGGATGAAAAAGTCAGGGATTGCTACTTCCGTATTCAATACATCTTTACAGAAAAAGTCGAATTTTCATTGATTGAAGACTTGAGCACCATTCCCTCAGATGTGCTCCTTCATCTATCAGTGCAAAGTTATCTAGATGACAATGAGACAGGATATTTCAAAAGAGAATTCAATGATCTAGTCCCACTCGTCTGGTGGTGGAGAAGAGAACATTTTAACCATCTTTTCCGGATAAGGACACCAGAAATTTTCGTCTATATCGACCTGATTCTTCCGGAGGAGCCAGAGTATAACCGAGATTACCTTGATTTGAAATTTTGTAATACTTTTTCACCAAATCAGAGTACAAAAGTGTATATTGCCCCGGCTAATGGGGAATACGGGATACAGAATCGTTATCCCCTGATGAGGATTTTTGAAACTTTCAATTACATTCCAAAAGAGCTGTGCTATATAGTCTATGGGGGCTTCGTTTCAACGAAAAATCTGTCCAAAGAAGTGGTGATGTATTTTCTGAGACGTTTGGCAAAATCAAACTTAATGCCATTACTGAAAGCTAAATCGAAAGTTCTTGAGGGTGCTGTTGCCGTTGACGACATCTGGAAATTTCATATAAAGGAACTCAGGTGGGAGCAAGTTTTACCTCCAAGCCAATTGATTAAATCGGGAAGACGCACCATATTCCGTCTCTCTGCTGAAAGGCCAAATGTCTATGGAATGATTGGAGTGCACGATGTTTTGAAAGAGAAATTGTACTACTTCAATACGTGCACAAATCATACCAAAGTCTCTAAAATGCCCCTTGAAATGTATGTGTTCGACTATAAGCTCAATAAACTTCAACGAAAGATTGAGTTTGGAGAAAATGCTAGAGCAGTAACCAAAGAATTTGGCAAATTTCATATTTCTGGGTCACTGTCGATAGATTATTCAAATGACACGATGATCTTCCCCATCGCTCTTGATAAAAACGATGAGAAAAAATTTATCCTTTTGGTTTGTCTTCAAACGTTCAGCTGTCTTCCAATGGAGTTTGACAATTATCTATGGGCGCGTGGGCACATCGAGCCCAATTTTAAGAGGGATGTGCAAATTTTCCCCGTCGATGGATTCAAAAAGCTATTTATAACGAAAAGCCCCAGTAAAGAATATCGAGTGGTAACCAAAACTCCTCAACAAACATTCACAAAAGATAACATTTTTGGGATAATTTGTTGGGAAACAGTCAAACTGACTAGAATTTCATCATTTTTGGATAAGGTCAGGAGAACTGTATAAACTTTTTATCCTTTTGTCTTTCATTCTACCATGCATAAATCATTTCACCATTTTGTTTTTTTAGGGTAACTAATGTACCCCACTACTTCATGTAATACCGTACGAGGGATACCATTCCACAATTTGATGTGAATGCTGCTGTGAGCTTTATTTGTTTGAGTACTTGATTCTGACTCGGTTTCAAAGGAGCTGAATACAAATGTCTTACACGCTACGAAACGAGTTATTGTTTGATAGACCCTGTTGATGCTTAGTAGATATAATAGGGTATATTTGATAGCTTATAAACAGCTATATAAACCAATGTAAACTGTCTCTATTACTACTGAATTTGTAAAAACCCAGATGCCATATTGTTGAGTTAGCTCGAAGATCTGGTGGATATTGATTTCACAGACTCACTCTAAGCAAGAAAGATGAGTGGATTTTTTTCATATAATCACTTCACCCATTTACTATTATTGTGTTGGTCTCCATCACTTCAGGAGCACAGTTGCTAAGCCGATTCCTCTATATAAATCTAATTTTTTGACCTGCAATCAACAGATCAAAAAAAATCTGACTTATTCTCTGTGATTTACAAATATTGAAAGGGATGGATATTCAATTCGCAAAACTTTTAAAAACACTCCTTACTTATATCCAAATGTCTTCATCAAATTATTACGAACTTCCTGTAGTTTCTAATGTGTATTCCAACTTGGTTATATTACCAGACCCAGATAATGTAAAAATCCTGTATGGGATTGGTGAATATATATCGGAGGGAAGTTTCCACAAATACTACTTTCGTCTTGAGCATGTCCAGGATAGGATTATGAGGTCCTCTTGTATCAAATCCTTGAGTGACATTCCATCCGAAATCCTTCTCCATCTATCGGTGCAATCTAGGTTGGGCAGTTGTCTGCAATTTTATAGAAACAGACAGTTTCATAATCATGTCCCACTTGTGTGGTCAACAATGTTAACAGATTTTGACGACAGCATCCATTTAAACGGGATCTTGCCAGATCATGAGATTAGTTACGTACCTATCACACAGCATATCGGCGAGAATGAGACAATGAATAATTTTCCTAATAGAAGAAATTTCACATGCCTTAATTACGTATCGGGTGAACATTGTTATATACTTTATGGAGGTTTTATTCCAACATATGATATATCCATGGAAACGATGGATTCTTTTCTGGAAGTGATGGTAAAATCCGAGGATTTAATGAGCAAACAATCAGCTTTACTGAGAATTCGCAGAGGTGCTGTCGTTGTTGATGATGTCTGGAAATTCCATTTAAAGGAAATTAAAGTGGGAACAAATTTTACCTGCAAGACTGTTAAATCATCGTGAAGATCCCACCAAATTCCATTTTTCCAATGAAAGACCCAATGCTTATGGCCTGGTAGGAGTACATGATGAGCGGAGAAAGAAATTGTATTATATCAATACGGCCATTGATTGTGTCGAAATTGGTGTGTCCCCCCTCGAGATGTACGTGTTCGACTATAAGCTCAACACCTTTCAACGAGCGAACGATGTTAGCGAGTTTGCGAAACAATTGGCCAATAATCATGGGAAGTTTCATATTAATGGTGCACCGTTGATAGATTACGTAAATGACACATTGATCTGCCACATCGTCTTTGATGATAATGACAGGAGTTTTCTTGTCATCTGTCTCCAATCATTTGTGTGTTTTTCTTTGTATTCAAATAATTGGCTATGGAGAAATACCTACCGCAAGTCAGATTTTGAAACTCAAATGCTCATGTGCCCCTTTGATGGGTTTAAAAAATTACTACTCTTGGAATTTGCCGATGCAAGTGATGGAGTCCCAGCACGTTCCCGTGAAGAAGTTCTCAAGAAAGAAAACGTTTTTGGGTTGATAGATTGGCAGAAAATGAGAACTGGTGAAATGGCACAATATTTAGATCTAGCAAGAAAAGGGTTTTATCACGCCAGCTCTGGATCAAAGCAGTCAGATGTGCACGACGACCTCCAAAAATAGAGACTCATAGTTTAAGTACTTATAACTGTCAAAGCCGACAGAAATCAGATAATACAAAGAGAATCTTCCCCTGTTTTTCACCAATAACTATTCCTTAATATAGTGTTATAGTTCTCAGAGAGAAATCACCGACTTTGTTAAAATAATGAAATATGAGTTAAATGTAACTTTGAGAATTTTGCTTTAAAACTTTCTGATTCTTCCAAGAAGCTAATAGATCAGATGCGGGATTTGCCTTCTTTAGAAGAGGTCGAGTTTCACTCTTGGCTGCTTTTGAATGGATATTTGAGCTGGAGGGGATTCTGAACTGTGACAGAACAAGTTCGGAATATGTATATCAGTTCATCTATGTAGAATCTAGAACCTTTTTCTAGATCATGTAAGTTGTAGAATGTGAACATTGGTGAGTCACCCAGTTGACTCGTCAATGATGACTCAGGAATATCTAGATGATTCCACATGCTCTTGATGTGTCATCTGAATTTCTAAAGATTCAAATTAATTAGAGACGTTTAACCTTGTCTGTATAGTTGTTTATACTCTATCAATAATTAAACTTTTACTCTGTTTACAGCTTTAACTAATCTATACGGTTCATAAAATAATATATGGTTTTGATGAAAGTTAGAATCAAACATGGAATAAGATTTATAGAATGTGATCATGGTCATCAAGAAAACACAAAAAAGTTCATCTGTAATGGTATAGATAGCTATATGAATCTAATAATGGAAAAGTCGGTATTTGATCACTTTTATAGATGTATGCAGAACTCGAGCGGCGCTTCAATTATACCTGTATACCGCACCGAGCACATCCCAGATCACTTGCCCCTTCTAGCACATTCCCTCAACATCAGATACTCTCCCGATCACCCCCATGACATGCATGCCCGTGTGTCTTTTTTTTTGGATACTCTCCCACCAGCACTACGACATGCATACATCTTTGTGTTATGTTTTCTAAGGTATGTGCACTTGAAAACAATAGCTGATTGGTTGGTATGGATTACAACAGAAGACAAAAAGTCCTGACACGTAGGACTATCTATAGAAAGTCGTCTCCTCATACAACAGATGTACTTCATTGCAACTATGGGAAATATCTAGGCAATATTGCAGTTCAAGCCGCTTACGCAAATACCTCATTTCCTGAACATTCCTTATATATATGGGGTACGGCCCCAACTTGTTATCATTACTGCTTCATCTTATACAACAGAGAGAAAATTTACAAGCACCGAAATAAGGAAATTGAATTGACCGTCATGTGATGGAAATAAAAATAAGATATTTGAAAAGACAAAACGGATCAACCGCTTTGACCATATATGGTATACCTATAGACAATTATAAATGTGCGGCTCAAGTTCATCTACGCATAGCAGCAATGTCTCAGAAATTTTGCATCAACGAAACCTCAAGCTTCCTACACCGATACCGCCACCATTTCCAAACAAGTTCCAATTACCAACGCCAGCACCAGCACCAGCACCAGCACCAGCACCAATGAAGCCCCCTGTAAGTCCCTTCACATTTTGCAATCCAACCAAGAACAAGGCACTCAAATCGACGCCTTGGTTATCACAGTAACGTTTCAACACTAGACTGAGCACGCCAATAGCAAATGAGTATTTGAACACGATGGTGGTGAGATTGTGGTGTTTGCTATTGTTGTTGTTACGCGATAAGATCTTTGTTGAGAGGTAGCGAGACAAGAAGGACAATTTCTTTGTTGGATTCGTTTTGTTCCTCTTTTGGCGAGCAAGTAGATTATTCAGTTCATCTTTTTGTCTCTGTTCCAATTCAGCCAATTTCTGTTCTTGACGATCATGAGATTCTTGTAATTGAAATTGCAAAATTTCGTCAACCTTTGATCCGTTATAGTACAAGTTTCTCGTCCTTACATCTTCCAATTTCAAATTCTCGACATACGATGAAGTGTTACGTAACACAGACAGGGTTGACACTATCTCATCAAAATGTGGAATCAGCACCGAGGAAGATGGTGGAAATTTGTGTAAATATCCAATGGCCAATTGCAAAATTTCATGAAAGTTTTTAGAGGAAATATCCTTTGTATGACTCTTCTCCAAGAAATTCGACAATATTGAGTGGATAAAATCCTTGTTTTCAACAACAAGTGTAGTGTCATGATCAAATTCGATCTGAGAATAACCAGACACTTCAAACAACTTCTGGTATATATCTTTTTTATAAAAGATCAATGCCGTCACATAAAAATAAATGGTAAACATCATCGAGTTCTCACACAAGATGAAATCCCACATCAAACATACCTCGTCAAAGGATTTTATATTATGTGCGTACAACGTGATGATCGAAGATAATGCATAAAATGGAGGTAAATCAATTATCAAATTGCCAAACTGTGGGTCAATTCGGGTGAGCAATTGCGGTATCAACTTCAAATGGTCAATGCTATACTCGATCATCGGTAACATGAAATCACGCAAATGGTATAGCGTCAATGTCTCTAGCATCCGGTAAGCCAGCTCCTCTTTCTCCTTTCTCAGCCTCAGTAGCAGCTGCTGTTTGAATCCGTAGTTATCATCATCTTCATCTTCATCATCTTCTTCTTCGAAATCATAATTCGTAGCAACATTATCCTCATCATCTTGAAACACGAGCAAGATCACCGACGCAACATCGTGGAAGCCCTGGTAGTAGTTCAAGTCGGGATGCGTCCGGAGTAGCCTGGTGATAAGCCGCGTGAGCTGAGTCCGAAGCCGGTGGAGTTTGTCAGCGTCATCGCTGATCCCACTTGGGTAATTGATAAATGAACGATCAATGTCAAGCCTTAATTGGTCTTCGTCCTTGTGTCTTGGTAGCAATTCATAGTCCGAGTCCTGGGTTGGAACAATATTAGCAGCATCATTGATACATTTACTACCTGAGATAAGCAATGGCCACACTTTGCGTCTGAGTTCCAGTGATAAGAGTCCATCTCTTGTCAATGTCAAGTTTTTCAAAAGTTGATAGTCTTGTAACAGTAATGAGGTCTCTATGCTTGCTTTTTTCAAGTCGTAACGGTCTTGTGAAAGTGGGTATTCATTGAAAATGGACTTTCCCATGTCACAAAGCTCCATCTGAACCCATTCCGGATGGATCAAAGTGGTGGACATGGCCATTTTGGTGTATTATTATAGCTGCGTCTTTGACTGTTCCTATTTGCTGCCATTGTGTCTTCTTTTTTTTTTTTTTTTTATTCTGACGTTCCCCATATAACATTCTCTTCCTGAAAGCACAACCACCACAAGTTAGTTGCCAATGCCACATCAACAGCGGTATATCAACAGGAAGCGTATAGGCCAAGGTCGATTCAGCGATGTTTATAGTGCTGTGGACACTGAGAACAACAATGCCGCAGTGGCGTTGAAGGTCACGGAGCCCATGGATGACATGCCACCTCATAATAGTCGATTTGAGCTCCTGCTTTTACAAAAATTGAACCACATCAACGTGATCAGACTTCTTGATCATTTCGAGGTAGGATATGAACTCGTGATGGTGATGCCGCTATATGATTTGACCCTCACAGATGTGATACGATCCCATAGCAAGCGCCAATTAGATTTCATGGCTGGTGACAAGTCCGCTTTCAAGAGGGTGAACAAGATGCCATTAGCGATGTGCCGTGAGGTGTTGATACAGTTGTGTTCACTGTTAAATTACGTCCACTCACAAGGAGTGATACATCGAGACATCAAACCTGAAAATGTTTTACTAAAGAAATCGTCTGATTCGGCATCTGAATTGGTGTTGCTGGACTTTGGTATCTCATGGACAGCACCAGATAATCATGGCATAGAACCAACACGGCATAAGATATGCGATATAGCTACTGGACTTTATAAACTGCCTGAGTTGATCTTTAGCCAAGCAACTTACAGTGGGCTGGTTGATATGTGGGCCGTGGCGGTTATCATGACACAGTTGTACTCCCTTGATGGGGAGCCCATTTTTGATGCTGGTGGTAACGATGCCCCGAGTGATATTGCGTTGTTGTCAAGTATATTAAACACACTTGGTACACTGCAATTGTCCGATTGGAAGGAAATTCTGGAGAACGAATCGTTTAAGCTGATGCAATTCATCCCGAAAGCTGGGATGAGTCTCGAACTGATAATTCCAAGATGTAGAGACGAGGCTGTCAAAAGTGTCATTCGAGATTTGCTCAAGTTACAGTCCACAGCCCGGTTGACTCTGAACGAAGCTTTGATGAGGCTCGAATAATATATCCACTCAATTATACCTATATGTACATATATACATATACAGATATAAATCTCATGTACCGGAATACAAAAAGTTTTGTTGCCGTTCATCGATCATAAATTGTAACAATTGTTTTGTTTGCTCGAGCTCCTGGTGCTCCATATATCGCTGCCACTTATGATCGATCTCAGATCGCGTCTGTATATATTCTGACGTGTGCAATTTTGGTATCACCTCTTCCATGTTCCATATCACTTCCTCTTTAACCTTTACACCGCTTATACTCGGCTCCATCTGTGTTGAACTACTGTTCACTCCCCTCCGCTGAGGTGAGCCATCATTACCTTCTGGTTCCTCTTCTTCATTAATATCATGATCATCTAGCTTGCGTCTCCTTATTTGACGTTGTTGTGAGAATGATGGGGTCAACGGAGTGACGGCACCTCTTTTGAGTGTTGCAGATTCCGTGAGAGACGGTTTCGAAGGAGTTGCGAGGGCAGTAGAGTTAACGATATTCTCTGTGTTGTTGTTGCTGTTGCCGTTGTTGTAGTCCATCTTTGTGTGCCATATGTCTTTGTAGCTAGCTATATATTCGCGTTTTGTTTTGTTTTTGTTATCATTTTACAATAAATACACGACCAATTTGCTAGTAATGTTATTCCTGTAGTGCATGAAATATTAACCAGATACAACCACATACTGTAATGATGAGGTTGTTCCTCCATTGGATAGTCAGTGACTCAAAAGCAAGCGAACTTTGCAGTCGAGTTCATCGGTGAGAAGAAGAATGAAATTTAGTTCGGCAGAGTTTTTCTAGGTATATAAATAACAGGAGATTTATACCAAGTAGTGAGATATTTAAGTGGTAGATGAATTCAATCCCTCTCTATTTAGAGCACTAATTTGTAACCACATAGGATAAGTAACACAATGTTAAATACTGAACAACAGCCACCAAACAAGTCAATTAAGTCTTCAGGTGATTATAAAAAAAAGAAAAAACTACAACTGCCTGGATCGTATGAAAAACAAAAACTGGATCATATGATCCTGTCCATAAAGGGCCTTCCCCTCCCCCTTTTCACCCGATTTAGTTAGATCTTGAAATACAGATTTGTTTCGTGTTCAAAAAAAAAAAAATACTCGACTTATTAAGAATGGCTGAAACGACCATTCCGATGAAGTACTATGCACAGTAATTAGTTAGGAGAATTTAATAAATTCCATGTTCTTATTAAAAAAAAAAAAAAAAAATACAACTAACATTCTAAGAAATTGCCGATTTTATTTCAAGGCAAGTGCTCATAACTAATATTTTCATTGTTTCTTCGGATAGATCATCTGTTGGCCCCCATAAAGTAAATTATCAAATGAAACCGGTGATTCGACTTTCATTAACAAGAGCAAAAGACAATAATGCTCCATATGTTGGACATATGGCGTTTTCAACATATGTCTGTGAAATCATAAAAATGTTATTTTGCAATAACCAAAATTTGAGCCCCAAAACTGGATATGAAACGTTTCAAGATAACATCAATTACACTAAATACATGCACTAATGCATAAATTCGTTATCACTATTTCTATTAATAGCATCTGATTGGAGATCATTTGCAATGATCAACAAGTTTCATGTTATCAATTAGAACCTTATTTATTTTTTAGTACCTTTATTACTTTTTATACTTTTTTATTATTATTAGTTCATGTTTCATATTTTATTATTTTTTATCAATTAGCTCTTGTTTCATATGTCAAGAAAGCATATAAAAGAGACTGATTTCACTTAGAGATTTGAATAGAAAAAAAGAGATCCTTCACACAGGAAAAATTCATACAAGATTCATCTAAGTGACTTTTACTTTACAATACGATTAATATACATTATATTATTTAACTAATTATCAATTAAATTATGGAATTCGAAAACGACATTACCGTGATCTCGGGCATTCAAGAGAATCAGGAAGACTCAGTATTGCAAAAGTCCCATAGTATTTATAACGAGAAGCACCAGTGAAGAATATTCAGTGGTAGCCAAAACTCCTCAACAATCATTCACAAAAGATAACATTTTTAGGATTATTTGTTGGGAAACAGTCAAACTGATTAGAATTTCATCATTTTTGGATAATGTTAGGAGAACTGTATAAGCTTTTTGAATTGGTCCACCATTTTGTTTTTTTAAGGTAACTAATGTACCCCACTACTTCATGTAATACCGTACGAGGGATACCATTCCACAATTTGATATGAACGCTGTGAGTTTTATTTGTGAGAGTACTAGATGTTGACCCGGTTTCAAAGGAGCTGAATGCAAATGTCTTACACGCTACGAAACGAGTTATTGTTTGATAGACCCTGTTGATGCTTAGTAGATGTAATAGGGTATATTTGATAGCTTATAAACAGCTATATAAACCGAGGTCAATTGTCTCTATTACTACTGAACTTGTAGAAGAGCTAGATGCCATATTGATGAGTTGGCTCGAAGATCTAGTGGATACTGACTTCACAGACTCACTCTCAGCAAGAAACCTAGGTGGGGGATTCTTCATACATTAAAAACCCTTTAGTTTTCAAAACTTTTGAGAAAACCATTTTCTTGCTAGATCTAAAAATTGTGCCATTACGCCAGTTCTCATTTTCTGCCAATCTATCATCCCCAAAACGTTTTCTTCCTTGAGAATTCCTTGAGGGGAACGTGCTGGCACTCCATCGCTTGCATCAGCGAATTCCAAGATTAGTAATTTTTTGAACCCATCAAAGGGGCACATGTGCACTTGGGTTTCAAAATCTGACTTGCGGTAGGTATTTCTCCATAGCCAATCATTTGAATACAAAGAAAAACACACAAATAATTAAAGACAGATGATAAAAAAACTTTTCGTCCTATTATTATTATCAAAGACGATGGGGCAGATCAATGTGTCATTTACGTAATCTATCAACGGTGCACCATTAATATAAAACTTCCCATGATTATTGGCCAATTGTTTCGCAAACTCGCTAACATCGTTCGCTCGTTGAAAGGTGTTGAGCTTATAGTCGAACACGTACATCTCGAGGGGGGACACACCAATTTCGACACAATCAATGGCCGTATTGATATAATACAATTTCTTTCTCCGCTCATCATGTACTCCTACCAGGCCATAAGCATTGGGTCTTTCATTGGAAAAATGGAATTTGGTGGGATCTTCACATTGATTCAACTGACTTGCAGGTAAAATTTGCTCCCACTTTAGTTCCTTCAAATGGAATTTCCAGACATCATCAACAACGACATCGCCTCGGCGAATTCTCCATAAAGCTGATTGTTTGCTCAGTGGATTATCAGATTTTACCATCACATCCAGAAACGAATCCATCGTTTCTTTGGATAGATCATCTGTTGGAATAAAACCTCCATAAAGTATATAACAATGTTCATCTGGTACATAATTAAGGCATGTGAAATTTCTTCTATTAGGAAAATTACTCATTGTCTCATTCTCGCCGATATGCCGTGTGATAGGTACGCAACTAATCTGAAGATCCGATAAGATCCCGTTTAAATGGATGCTGTCGTCGAAATCTGTTAACATTGTTGACCACACAAGTGGGACATGATCATGAAACTGTCTGTTTCTATAAAATTGCAGACAGTTTCCCAAATTATATTGCACTGATAGATGGAGAAGTACTTTCGATGGAATGTCACTCAAGGATTCGATATAATAGTACTTCATTTCACCCAACGAGATATGCTCAAAACGAAAATAGCAGTCGTTGATATATCCCTCCGGTCTATATTCGGCAATCCCATACAGGATGTTTACATTATCTGGATCTGTTACTATGACAAAGTTGGAGTACACATTAGAAACCAGAGGGAGTTCGAAAGAATTTGGTGTAGACATTTGGTAAAGACAACCGGTTTATGTATAAAGTGTTTTGAAAATTTGCCAAATTCAATATTTATCCCTTTAAATATTTGTCAAACAATAAGCTCGATTTTTTTTGATCTGTTAAATTCAAATCATAGAATAAATTGATGGAGTGGAATCGGCATAGCAACTGTGATCCCGATCTTGAAACTGGTGATGGAGACTAAGACGATAATAGTAAATGGGTGAAGTCATCATTTGAAAAAAACCCCACCCATCTTTCTTGCTGAGAGTGAGTCTGTGAAATCAAAATCCACAAGATCTTCGAGCTAACTCATCACATCTAGGTCTTCTACAAATTCAGTAGTAAAAGAGACAATTTACCTCGGTTTATAGCTGTTTATAAGCTATCAAAAATACCATATTACATCTACTAGGCATCAACAGGATTTATCAAATAATAACCCGCGTAAGGCATTGGCGCTTCCTTAGAACAAAGTATATATCTAGTACTCTCACAAATGAAACTCATAGCAGTCTTATCAAATTGTGGGATGGTGGCGCCGATACACGGTTTCTGTTCTCTTTAACACTGTATCACGCTATTTACTTCCTTGTTCGTCTACGCTTCTATTTTCTTTCACTACGTCTTTAAATTGTTTTTGTTTTCCTTTATACAACTCTAGATTTCAATTCATCATCAGAACCACCAGCAAGGAAGGCCCCAATGTTTTGTAAACAGAATTGAGCAGTCTTATCAAACGTCTCTGTAGTGGAACTTCCTATATGAGGTGTAGCCACAACATTTGGATGCTTCAACAACTCTTCACTAACAATTGGCTCCTCAGGGTATACGTCCACTCCAACAAATGACAACTTCCCTGTGTTTAACAGTTGCAAAACATCTGGTTCATTGATGATGAATCCACGTCCCACGTTGATCAACTTGGCACCTTGTGGCAATTTGGCAATGACTTCCAGATTGACCAAATTACGAGTCTCTTCTGTGCCTGGTAAAGACAAGATCACCAAATCTGAATGAGGTGCAGCAGCAAGCAAATTGGGGAAATAAGTCACTTGTAACGCCTTCTCATCGTCAATACTAAGTCTTTGTCTCTTGACATATTGACAACGCATTCCAATACATTGCAGTCGATTAGCTATCAGTTTCCCTATATTACCAAAGCCAACTATCGTCACTCTAGCACCGATGGGGGGATGAACTAACTCATCACCAACTCTATGACCAAATGCATAGTTAGCACTATTAGCATCATTTTGCACTGCCACTCTCGTCTCGATAGTATGATGTCTCTTGTGTAACTCTGTTTCAAAAACATGAAATTTCCTGAAGGATTGTAACGTAAAGTACAACACCATATCGGCCACATCTTGAGCACCCATTGATGGGGTGTTACAAAGAATAATACCACGTTGTGACATCAGTTTGGTGTCGTATCCGTCCACGCCAACAGAACAAACCGTGATCAATTTGAGTGAATTGGGAGAAAATTCAATAAGGTCGGTGTTGTAACCACCTATACCACTGAAACCTTGCCAGGAAGCATAGATTGCAACTATGTCTTTGAAAATGGTATGAAAATCATTGATCAATTGTTGTCTTGTGGTCAATTTATGATGCTATTCAAAGAAGTGGAATTTTGTTAGAACAATAATGTGTGAGATGATTTAGAAAGAAAATGAGGAACATACTATGCACTCATACTGATGAGAGAAGTTGATATACGTATCGGTTTCTCTATTTAAGTCCCCAATGAACAATACTTTTGATCTAGTGGTGGTCATTGATCACAGTTGTCTATCGCTTAGTTCGACTTGTTCGATAACGAGATTTCCATTTCGTTGTTGCGCGTGGAGATTTTTTTGTATTCGATTTAGCGAGTTATTCAGCCGTATGAGATAGGATATTTTAAATAAGAGATATCAAAGTATATTTGAGAAGAGATCAAGCTGGTCGACAAGTAGCTTAGTCTATTGTTAGTCATCTACAAGTTCTTATTCAGACCTTTCTCGTAGTGTTTAGGACTGGCGAAATATCTGAGAGTTTCTCATCAGAGGTCAAAACCGTAAAACCATGTCTGCTAAACGTGTTTACTTGTTGAACTAAGTTCATCTAATTCCAACTAATCTTGACAAAATTTTCCGTGAAGGTCACCGTTGTGATTCTAAAGGAAATGAGAGAACAAGATACTAACTATCGAATACTTGACAGTTTTCATCAAGTAGTACAACAATTCCTGATCACAAGCAATGAGTGGTTCACTTAATGGTTGTCACAACATGGTGAAAGGAGACTCATCACTGATGGTCATTGTTTGAGTTTAGATTTGATATTTTCGTTATTCAATTTGAATAGAGTAGGTTACGAATTGGATAAATATCATTCTCTCATCATTCAATTAAGCAATCCACTAGTTTCTGTAAGTATACAAAGGTTTTGCAAGAGAATGATAATAAAGCCTATGTGTATCGTTTCATCTCAGGATTGGAAAAACTCGAAATAAATACTCTTTTTTGTATTATGAAACGAGTCCACAAAGTAATCCTTCTTATCATTGCCTAAATCACCATTGCAAATCAATCTTGTGACACTTTTATACATAGTGGAAAAAAAAATATCGGCTTTAAATTCAAGTTGGTGTAAAGGGCAAAGGAAGAGAAAAACCTTAACGTTGTAGGGCTCGGTTTCGAAAAGAATGATATTGCTCATTTAGATCAACTTTTTATCACCAAAGAGAGAATGGGAATATCACTTGTGATTGCAGATGTGATGGGGTTTACATTGATCATCAGCGTCAATATAAATACCACTTTACATTCAGCAGATTTTATAACATGGCTTCGTGATTTAGGATACTGATTCAGCTAATAAATAACAGGAGATAAAAGAAGGGATACCCTCTCTACATCAAATAAAACACAACTGATAAATAACAAATTTTTTTTTCTCTTTGTTTGTAAGAATATTCAAGATAATGAGGTCTAAATATATAATAGTGATTATTGTTTCCATTTGAAAAATGAATAACGGATGAGGGAAAGGGGAAAGGATGGAGTAGAATTGCAGAATGACTTTGAGTAATATCTTAATTGTATTTTCTGTTGATTCAACACTTGACTCATTTTATACTTGAAGAATCGTAAGGTGGGGGAAAACAGGTTGGACGGATTGATAAATTAACAATAAATGATTAGATGATGGGATAAAGGGAATTGGATAATGGTGTTGGAAATTTATTTTCTTTTTTATATTGTGTTTTTTTTGCATTATGATTAATTTAATGATGGTGACCAGCATTGGCATCACCCAAAAAGTTCAACTTATAAACGGAACCACATTCCCAACATCTTGCAACTTGATGAGAAGTTGGTTTCAACCATTGTACAACGTGAGAATCCAGAGGTGCACCTGTACAACCAACGTATCTGTAATCGTCATAAGAATCAATGATGATTGGATCGTTTAAAGTACCGATTCTAGAACTGTCCAAAGGTTGATTATCAAAAACTTCAACACCTTCCAATTGACCCAACAATTCAAATCTTTCCAAACCAGTGGCTTGTTCGATATCGGTTGGAAGCTTCTTAGGATCAGTAGAACCAGGACCGATCAAAGAATGTTGGTCGGTGACATCACTTAATGAGGTAGAGACTTTGAAATCTGATGCAGGTGTGTTGTTGGAATGGGCATTGGCGACACGTGCAGTTGTTGATAAAAACAGTGATTGTGTTGGACGTGTGATGGCCAATCTTCTTAATAATTGTGGAGCTCTCAACATTTTGATAATTGAATTTATGATGATGATGATGATGAAGTGGATATCTTTTAGACTTGTTCGTATATGATATACAAAATAATTTTTGAAAATGATGTGGTTTTTTTCTCTCTCATATTAAAAGCTCTATTTGTTACAAACTGTACATTCTGATTGGTTCTTTCTCTCTATATATACATTTATTGTCTCCAGAGACACGACTGTTTTTTTAACAAAGTGTAGTGTATCTGAATACCATTATAGATGTATATAGCAATTACTTTATCAGGAAGTTGTTGTCGATATTTGATATTCTTCGATTTTCTAATAGGGGCTGTCTCAATTTGCCAATTGGTTTGTTTAGTAGTGCGGGTGAATGAGTGTGTGTGTGACTGTGTTCTATCTCTAAAAGGATAAATTGGTATTTTTGTACACTTTATTTATTATTGGGAGAGGAAAAAAAGTTTTAAGCAAAAAAAGACTTTGAATAATTCATTAGAAACTTCTGTTAATAAATTATACATCAATAACAACATTAACAACAACAACAATGCCAAAGAAGAGAGCATCCAACGGTAGAAACAAGAACGGTAGAGGCCACACCAAGCCAGTCAGATGTATCAACTGTTCAGCCTGTGTCCCAAAGGACAAGGCCATCAAGCGTGTCACCATTAGAAACATGGTTGAAGCCGCTGCTGTTAGAGATTTGAGTGAACTGTCTGTATACCAAGAGTATGCCTTGCCAAAGTTGTACAACAAGTTGCACTACTGTGTCTCATGTGCCATCCATTCCAAGATTGTCAGAGTCAGATCAAGAACCGATAGAAGAATCAGAGCTCCTCCACAAAGACAAAGATTCAACAAAGATAAGAAGATTAGTCCAAATGGTGCCGCCGCCAGAGCTTAAGCTTTTTATATATATATGATATAAATATACAATCTTTCACCATTATTATTACTCGTTGATTCATTTGTATTATTCATTATAACCATCAATTGCTTACATCAAGTGGAGATACATCAGTCGATGTAATGCCATTGACATGTATCAAAAATTATAATGACATCTCTCAATTGATATATCTCATTCTATCTTCACAACTATAATCTCCCGATAATATGCTAATCTAATCGCATCTTGATATTGTATATATATTCCATATTTTAGATGGAACAACATTCAAAAACCACAAGCGGTCGTGTGTAATTAACTCAAAATTGAAAGGGCGGTCTAATTTTTTCTTCTCTCTTGTTTTATAATGGTTTTTTGCTGCTTGAGGGCGACAACAACAACCTTGGAAGTGTTGTATGATCGTAATAATAGCTATCGATAAAATTATATCTGTTGGATATACATTTGAACTATTATCATTAAAAACAATCTCAAGTGATTTCTATACCCAAAAGCTATTCCATTCAATTTTTTTTCACCTTTTGCCCCCCTCTCCATCCATCCAATTGCGCTGCCATCACAACGATTTCATACATCACATTAAATTCTTATAAAATTCATCATGGATGAAAGTTGGAAGTTCTCCCAATGCTTTGGAGACAAGGGCGATATAGAAAATATCACTGAAGCAGATATCATATCCACCGTTGAATTCGATCACACGGGTGATTTTCTTGCCACAGGAGATAGAGGTGGTCGTGTTGTTCTATTTGAAAGAAATCAATCAAAGAAGAATTGTGAATACAAATTCTATACAGAATTCCAAAGTCATGATCTGGAATTTGATTATTTAAAATCATTGGAGATTGAAGAGAAGATAAACAAGATTAAATGGTTACGAAGAAGTAATGACTCCAATTACTTGTTGTCAACTAATGATAAGACAATAAAATTGTGGAAGATTTTTGAAAAACAGATCAAGATGGTAAGCGAAACCAACTTGGAAGACTCTAACAACACTTCAGTTGCAACAACAACATTTGGTAATTTCAATTTCAATCAATCCAGTAATAATACATCAGCTCTGGCTCTGACCAAATTGTTATCTATACATAACTTGCATTTGCCAAGGTTGACCCTTCATGATACCATAATAGCACTGCAACCGAAACGCATTTTCGGTAATGCCCATGCATATCATATCAATTCAATCAGCATTAACTCTGATGGTGAAACTTTTATCTCATCTGATGATTTACGTATCAATTTATGGAATTTAGGTATACCAGATCAAAGTTTTAACATTGTCGATATCAAACCTGCCAACATGGAGGAATTGACCGAAGTTATAACGAGTGCTGAATTTCATCCAATCAATTGTAATTTGTTCATGTACTCATCTTCAAAGGGTACCATCAAATTATCTGATATGAGAGAAAACTCATTATGCGATCAACATACCAAGATTTATGAAGAATACATGGATCCATCCAATCACAATTTCTTTACCGAGATCACCTCCTCGATAAGTGATGTCAAATTTTCCAATGATGGGAAATATATTGTCAGTAGAGATTATATGACGGTGAAGATCTGGGATATAGCAATGGAACGTGAACCTATCAAGACAATCAATATTCATGAGAGTTTACGTGAAAGGCTTTGTGATACATATGAGAACGATGCTATCTTTGATAAATTTGAAGTACAATTCAGTGGAGACAACAAATCCATCATGACAGGTTCATACAACAATAACTTTATGGTTTATCCGGATGCTGCAGATCCAAACGTGAACAGTACTGAGAATGAAATTGTATTACAACTGGATAAATCACTGTTTAAACAGAATAAGAATAATAATGGAAATAATAGTAAGAACCAAAGTAGGAAACGTGGAGGTCAACAACAACAGCAACAAGGGTTAAGTATGATGAGAAAGGAGATGGATTTTGAGACTATTGATTTCAAAAAATCAATATTGCATTTGAGTTGGCATCCACAAGAGAATAGTGTTGCCATACTGCTGACAAACAACTTGTACATCTTTTCAACAGTTTGAAGAAAAGATTCCGTCTTCTTTTGACAAGATATTGAGCATCATCATCATCATCATCATCATCATCTACTAGCTTCAGCTTAAACTTCAACTACACTTGATAGGTTGTCGGGATCAAATAACAAGGACAAAAATGAAGACTAAAATTGGAATAAATGAGAGATTTATGAATATACATTATGTGTTATCTTTTTTTTTTAGATGAGGTAGTGTGGTTGGATTTTTCACTTTGTGTCTGATTGATTCAATTTCAGATATTGTCATGAGTGAATGATTTTGTTTGGAAAAAAGAGGGAGGGTTGTTGGTTATGTTTTCTAAATTGATCGATATCTTATCATCAATAAAGTTCACGTTTGATGCACTTCCACTTTTTTTTATCACCGAATTTTTTATTGTTCTTTGGCCACTCAATTTGTCAACTACAGCAGTTGTATCCATTATGATTCACTCCACTTATCATTGTCCTGCGCATATATGTTTTTCTTCGCCCCTGGTTGTGCATACATGTATGTATATGAGCTTGTATCCCTTCTTTTATTCCTCTCGAGTTTTTCTTCTTTGTCTGTTTTAAGCTATTCTAGATTCCCGAATTTGGTTGATATGTTGGTTTGTTTAATCTTAAATCAATCCTGTCTTGGCCCTCATTTCACCCCTCCCCCTCACTTGTGCGTTGGTTGTTATCATTTTGTTTCTTAGTTGTTGTTATTGTTTGATATTGTTTCTATTACTATTCTCTCACTGGTTTGTTTTGTATTTCTTTTTCCTTCAATCACTAATAATAATGATCATCATATTTATGACTCTTAAATCCCATGATTTATATCCATAGACAGTGGGAAAACTTCTATGTAATCCCCAACGTATTATGAACTCAAAGCGATTCAATAGTCGAATATAAGGTCAACAACCGCTTCCATCACTCAAATCATCTTCTCTAATCTGGTATCTTCAATTGAGCTGTCCCACAATGGCAAAAATTTGACACAGCGGTTACTGAGTTGTCAAGATTCAATTCAGGTTATTCTGAGTTGAAAAATTGTAATTGAGTGATTAGACAAGGCGTGTATCACTCTACAAAGGCAGTTTTATCAGATATATGACCATTACAATTGCATGCGCGAATACTGGATGATCTACTAAAATTACCGGTAACTCAAAGCTGAGCTGTAATTAAGCAGCAGCTGCTGCAGCAGTGATGATTTCAAATAGACTGACTGGCTGCCTACACCATAAATATGAAGTATAATTCAAAATAATGATAATGATTTCTGTTTTTTTTATTTTGTTTATTTAAAAATTATAAATATATGGCAAACGATATTGATTATTGATTGACAAGTTACCCTCTCAAAATTTTTAACCACATTTGTAAAAGCTCTAAATGACACTCCATTGAAATTCTCTCTCTCTCTCTCTTTCTTCTCACCAATATCCATTACTTTCGACAGCATAATAATGATGATAATACTTTCTTCTCTCACCGCGCATCAACCTACTTACTACGTACGGGGATGCATCAATCACTCCAAATTTCCATTTCGTGACCCACATCCAAGCCTGCTCAATCAATTGATATGTAACTTAAATTTACTCGGTGATATGTCTATTAATAACAGGGTTCCAGAATAAAGTCTTGTCTCCATCTCCCCAAAAGAATGGTTTCTTTCTTATGTTTTGATAATCATAAGCAACAGGCCAATCTTCATCTGAAACATGCAGTAAATGTTCTCTATGTTCAGCATGTTTCAGTTCAATGTTATAAATGAAGTAACCGGCAACGGCAATACTTGGGAAAGCAATAAAATATGAAATACGTTTCCAAAGAGCCATGGTAACGGCACTGTGTTCCACTAAGTGAACATAATGATCTTTCAAAGCCAGCAGCTTGGCAGTATCAGCTGGTGGGAATGGGTGAGCCTTGCTGGCAAGGTATGGCTGTGTGGCCATCTTTCTAATGGTTTGTCTAAACATTGTTATCGTTGTTCTTTTGGTTATACGGTTACAAAAAGTTTTCTTATTATATATAAATCATTCCATTTTCATTCATTTTCTCGAGACTGTTTTGGTGTTAGGAAGAACGACCTTCTGTATTTTTTTGACCACACACAAAAAAACAACAATTTCAATTGGCTAATCCAAACACGGTAACATACACACGACCCGCCTCTCCTTCCCTTCCATCACTATTACAGAAAATTTGATACCAAACTAGGTTCAATCAAGTTGTTACCTGACAATTGATTGCCAATTGCTTTTCATGAAAGGTTAGTATGATAAAAAAGGCTTACAACTTGTGAATGAGACATGATTTCACTTACTCAACCAACCTGGTCTTGTATTGTGGTCCCTGCCAAAAATCTCCAATTTGCGTGATTTGGTACCAACTATACGCTCAACAATTCCGTAAACCTGCATACAGTAAGAGAGGTTAGTATAAGTTAAGAACCCATCAAATTGGAGAATTTCTTTGATTGCTCACCTCATCTGGTTTTCTACTTGTTTCTCGTGTTGCCGATACAATCACATCGGTATCAAGACCTGAATGGGCCCATTTGGGATCTCCCTTGATTCTGTAAGATAGTTAGTATGTCACCAGCAACGACCTGTTTCAAATGAATATAATAAAACATACCCAACTAGTAAATGCTCTTTCGAATGGTTCAACCAATGCCCAGTTCGCCCTGTGCATATTGTTCTCATCAACTGATTGGTTTTGATCCAAATCAATTCATCAACAATTTTATACCCCCATTTGGTAAAACTTTCTCGACCAATCTCAATTGATCTACCAGTGACCCATAAAAGTAATATTCCTTCATCTTGCAACTCTTCAATGGGCAAATTAAGTAATTCGGAGTCGTTACATGTACCATATGGTAACTGTCAAAAAACAAAATTGGTGTTTGAAAAAGGTCAGTAAAAAGAAAAAGTCTTTTGACATTGTTGCTTATTCTGTTTATCACTCACATTCATATGGATATTCCATGGTGGATCTGCAATAACTGCTGCAAATTTGCCAAGTTTTTTAAAATCGAGTCTCCTTATATCAAAATTGATCCATTGAGCAGGCAATATCTTTGATGGGGTTTTGTATAATTTTGTCAGTACATGGCAATCCCATGAAAATTTTGTTCCCTATCATTTTACTTACAGTTCTTGTACAGTCACCAACTGGTTCACCCCAAGTGAAATCTGAAACTTTTCTATTGTGCTCGATTGATTGGTTATGTATCTCGAGGTCCCTATTAGAAGTTGAGTGAGGATCCAATTGTTGATAATGTAAGTATCTGCATGTGTTGATCTTGTGGCACGTGTCAAGATATGAGCAATCACCAAGCTTCAAGTCGGTTTGTGGTTGAATTTTTGGAATGAAATGAATCTTGTTTTCTAAACATTGCAAGAATCCATGTACCATCTTTCTTTGCAACTCGTTTGTAGATGAAAGCATGGCAAGTTTAGTTTTGTCGTTGATTTCAACACCACTATTTGGGGATATCATAGTGAGAGCAACATGGATGTGTTGGGGATCTTCGCAAATATCAAAGAATGGAGTTCTCCTTGTACACATCTTCAGCTTCTCTCTGGTTAGCTTTAATCGAGAACTCTCCTTTTGTAGTAATTCATTGAGCTGACGTGCCTGACTCCACCTTGTAGTGCAGGCGTAAACGTCTGTATCATTAGACTGTGGACCATTCAAAATATCTAATAATTCTTCTGTGTTGCTCAACTTTTTCAAAGTATTACTATTATTCGAAGTTGTCCTGAAATGATCCTTAACCCCCTTAAAACTTTGCTCTTCCTGTAAGAGCAACAAGGCCAATTTGTTCACCCAAGTGATTTTGATATCATTTATTGTGTCAATAGAAGAATTGCTGATAATCTCCCGGTTGAAATGGAAACATCCTGCAGTTGAAGTATTGATTTGAATTAATATTGTGATGAAATTTTCAAGGGGTAAATCTACATGAGTAATATTGAATTGGCTAAGAAAAAAAAGGTGTATGTCAAATAGTAAACCACAAATTGGAGGATCTAAAATACGGAAAGAGTTTGTGATGAAGAATTTAAAAATATCATTGAAGAAACGATTGTTGTTGTTATCTGAGTAGTTGTTCATCTTGTCGGTTAATATGGTATAATTATTATAAAGGATCACATGAAGACCATAAATTGTGTGATCTTTTTTTTGCTTGCAAAAAAAAACATCTTGAAAATGGAATTTTGATTTATAATGAACTACTTGTTTCTATAATTTGATATTGATTAATAGCAATCAACATGTGTATATATAAATAGTTAGAAGCAAAAGTAAAGAAAGAATAAAGCTTGGTGGGTAAAAGGCTTTAAATGAATGTGATCATTAGTATTTTATAGTCATTTTATTCATTTTATCAAACATGTGGGGAGGGAGCGCTACTTTTTTGTAGAGCAGAATATTACTCGAAGAAGAAGAAGAAGAAGAAGAAATCATCAGATGGGATTTTACTTAACTAAACCTTAAAAAATAATAAATTTGGTTTTATTTTTTTAATTTTTTTTTTTATAAATACTCACACACCTTTCCATTACTCTTTCGATTCAAGAGATAAACAAACAATCAAAACAAAACAAAGAGAGAGAGAGAGATATATATCAAATATGGGTGCATTAGATTTAGAAGATCAATTGGTCTTTTACAGAGCCTATCACTATAACCTTGTCAATGTCTTCATCCACTTGATGTTCATTCCAATGATCTTTTTCACTGCAATCCTCGGCGTCTCTTCAATACAATTCCATATTCAATTGCCTGATTTCATTCAAGAACCATATTCTTCATTTATCAACAAACACATTCTCAACTTGGGAGGTATCCTGGTGATTGCTTACTCCATCTTTTATGTTGTCTTGGATCGTGTCGGTGGTCCCATCTATTCCGCTTTTATCATTGCCGTTACTATTTACATCCAGAATTGGTACGAAATTTATCCCGCCAATTATATCGTCAAACGATCATTAATTGTCCACTGTTTGTCATGGATTGCTCAATTCTTTGGTCATGGTGCCTTTGAACATAGAGCTCCAGCGGTATTGGACAATTTGCTTCAACCTTTAGTGTTGGCTCCATTTTTTGTATTTTACGAAATTCTGTTTTTCTTGGGTTTCCGTAAAGACTTGAAATTGAGAATGGATGAAAGGGCTCAACTGAGGATAAAAGAGTTTAGAGAACTGAAAAACAAATAATAATTTATGAATAACAAAATACTCAATGTGACAACGACCTCAAAAAAAAAAAAATACTAAATCTTATGTACTCGTTTTTATGATGATCTCTTCCCCCCTCCTCCTCCCCACCGTTTTACTCTCCAATCTAGATCGTCTTTATTTTTAGTTATTTATTTAAATTTTTTTTCGTTAAACCTAATCCGGAACCACCGGAGTTAATTCCGGGCGTGGCGAATACTCTCCACTTATTTAATATATTTATATAACAAAAACAAAGAACGAACGCCTTGCACAAACAATTCATAGTGATAATAAGATCAAAACTTTATCCCATCATCTATATAGTGTGTAAAACTTCCCACGACTTTTATTTGTGGCTCTAAAAATTCAATGCTGGTTTTGCAACTTTACCAGTGGCACGGAAGAGAAGAACCGCTAAATTCAGGAAAACAGTTGATACTGCATAGACCTAATTAACATCGGGGATTTTCAAATAAAAAGAAAGAAACTTAATAAGCTCTATTTTTTCCGAAGATTGTTATTTCTTTGTTCCAAAAACACCATTCTCTTTCCATTCACAATTCGACGAGCAAATCTTACCACTATGATAAAGATTCAAGGCGATCTGTGGTATTCTTTACATAGATTTGTTTGGCAAAAATGGAATAGAATTGTCGACTAAATTTCAGGCAATCTGTGTAGCAAAAGGAATACTTCAAAATATAGTTATATAACAAGTAATATAAAATACTCTTTGATGAAATAAATTGTAGGAGACATTTCAAGTCACACACTCCGTTCCCTAAGGCAAGCTGTTTAATAAGTAAGTAATTGGTTTTTTTAAAATTGTTTATAGTTATGAGCACTTACTTAAAGTAAAGTTGGTTTGAATCATAATTAATAAAGAACATGTTTTTATTAAAAAACTAACTACTTTGATGGTCTATATACCACGTTGACTGATCACTTATTTAAATTCTTTATAACAACTTTACTTCATTTTATTTAATGGACTTTATTCGACTATATAAGGTTATAAAAAACTCTATATTTACTTGTCATTGAATAAAGCAAATTATAGTAAGCTTGGAGAAAACTCCAAGAGTTTTGATGAATAGAAAACTATTCATCTCCCAATGAGGAGAAACCTTCTTTACTTAATTCAAATAAATAAATAAGTAGTGTAAGTCTGGGAAAATCTGTCAAGTTCTTACGAAAGATTAAGAAAAGGGAAAAAATGAAAAAATGGTAAATAAAAGAGAAAATTATAGTTGAAGTTAAATAGTGATCAATCAACATGATATAGACCATCAAAATATGATCCATAATTGTCAATTATGATTCAAACCAACTTTACTTTAAGTAAGTGCTCATAACTATACACAATTTTAAAAAAACCAATTACTTACTTATCATAGCATCCGAGTTTACAAACTATTTACGTTCGACCTCTATATTCCAACATCTTACAGTGTGATGAAGAACTCTGTTCCTAAATGCAAGCTCTTGAGGCTAGCACTTTTTTTTTCTTTCTTCCATCATGTTTGACGGACGTTTTCTTTTAAGCACACCGTCCATTGCTTTTGATCGCAATTTTTTTTCCTTCCTCTTGCACCCTTGTCATCTCTTTCACCATCAACATTCACCCTAAGTGAAGGAGATGCAAATTCAAATTGAAAATCTTCAAAGTTCTTGACCGGATTAATTTTTCAACATGAGTATCAAGGGCCTTTGGAGTGTGATGAGTGATATCATTGGCACCGTTCGGCAATTCGTCAAAAAAGTGTAACTACATCTTGTCAATTATATACTTTGTGAGGATTTTTTTAATTCGCTTTCTGCTCTCGTTGGCTTTTTTGGTTTGACAATTGGCAGTAAATCTTCACTTATGAGATCCAACTGCCAGATTTGCACATCTATGTATTCAAATGGGGTATCATACATGACTACAGCATTATATGGTTAAACTCGTTCTCCTTTGGAAGATAATTTTGTTCATGAAGTGAGTGACTTACATACGTTTGATAGCATTCAGAATTGCAAAGGATGATTCCAAGTGAACAAAATTCAGCATTTTCCTTTTATTGCTTATCACATATCTTTAATTCTAGTGTCCATGAACAAACACATTGAGAAATTTGAACTTAAAGCGGCAGTCTCCAACTGAGCCTTGCACCTGATTTCATAATCATAGGCTCTAACCAGTTAGAGGTCTATCGTCGTCATCATCTTTGACTTAATCGGAACCTCATTTTTTCTTTGCCAAATCAACCACTTCTACTGGTTTCAATTTTCTCTGAATCACTTCATAAACGACACCCATTGTTTCTCTGTTTTGGCTTTCAATCTGTATTTGAGGGATTTTTTCCACTCCATTTTTACAATCAGTTATAAATCACCAAATCACCGAAATGTTGATAATACTTTCTTATCAGCCGTTTTGACCCCCTATTGTAAAAGAACCTCTTGCTGCACTTTTTATATGATCATGGTCCAATGTTGGACTCAATTTTTTACTGGACTGTTACTAAGTGAATATTTACCGAAAAAGAGAAAGGCTCTTTAGGCGCTTTCAAGGACTGAACCATTTCTGCAACTTTGGCAAACCCTCTTTATCCATCTATGTACAGAATCAGTATACCCCCCGTGCAAAACCGAGTATATTACCAAATTAGGAAGTCAATGTTTTTTTTTACTCAATTTTTTTTTGTTCAACACACAACCGGCAAAAATGATCAAGAAGGGCGGACACATATCTTTAACTAGCTATTAGTTATCGCAACCTATCAAAATATATCACATTGAATTCGCAGAATCGTTTACCTTGCTCTAGATTTTTTTGTCATTTGCATAGAGGTAATCAAATACCATTTTCGTTGAATTGAGCTCGTTTTATGGACATTGTCCCCGTCTGTCTACTGCATTTCATTTTGTTCAAGACAGCTAGCTTGTCTGATTAACAGCACTTCATAAAAATGACTTCTTTCATTGGTATCTATAAGGCAATTTACGATTATGAAGCTCAGACTGAAGAGGAATTGGCCCTCACTGAGAACGATCTACTATACTTATTGGAGACATCAGATGTTGACGATTGGTGGAAAGTGAAAAAGAGAGTGGTTGGTTCTGAAGCAGAGGAACCTGTTGGATTAGTGCCATCCAATTACATCGAGGTGGCACCTGTTAAAAGTACGGCTGTTGCTTTGTTCGACTATGATAAACAAACTGATGAAGAATTATCATTTAAAGAAGGTGATGTTTTTGATGTTTACGATACGTCAGACCATGACTGGATTTTGGTGGGATTAAATAAGTCTCAATTTGGTTTCGTTCCAGCCAACTATATCGATTTGAGTGGGTCTTCTTCTGCTGCTCCTGGTTTGACTGCACCAATTGGTATGGCCCCACCAACATCTGCCGTGGCTCCAACACCCATGGCACCAACAAATTATGGCTCCACAATGAATCTGGCAAGCTTCTTACCACCTCCAAAGAGAGTAGATCAATCACCACCTGCAAGGGAAAACCCTCCTCTGCTTCCATCAAAGGAAAATGGTGGTTTTGAACCCTATTCAAGCTCTGTTGCTGCCCCGAAGTTATCTCGTGGTGATGAAGAAGATGGCCCAAGAATGCCAACAAGGCCAGGATTATCCAGATCTCAATCAGACGATGATAATGATGGCGATTTTGATATCCATCCTGACGATTTTAACAAGGACGATTTCTTCACTTGGCCAGTACAAGAGATTGATAGCAAAGGTAAAAAAATTAAAAACACATTGGGTATAGGTAATGGTACAGTATATTTATCACCAGATGCATCAACTGGTGCTACTCCAAGACAATGGAAAGTTCAAAATCTTATAAACTTCAGTCATGAAAAGAAGCATGTTTTTCTCGAATTTGAAAAACCTTATGCCAATGTTGAATTACACTCTGGCACAAGGGACGCTGCCGAAGCCATCATATCAGTCTTGGGTGATATTAAAGGTGCAGTCTCGATGAAGGGATTAAAAGAAGTTAAAGCCGCTTCTGTTCCATCAACTTCCAAAGGTCGTCAAACTGGTACCATCATTTTTGATTTCGATGCTGCCACAGAGGATGAATTGACTGTCAAAGAAAATGATACAGTTTACATCATCAATGATAAGAAATCTAAAGATTGGTGGATGGTTGAAAATATCGATACTGGAGAGCAAGGTGTCATTCCATCAAACTATGTCGAACTAAACAGGTCGTTGAAAAAAGGATCGTCATCAAATTTGTTTTCCAAAGTCAGTCTGAGAGTCGCCAATCCAAACAAGAAAAAGAAGAAGGAAAGAGAAAAGGAAAAGTTGAAAGCGGAGCATGCACAACGTGAAAGAGACTTGGAAGAACAACAAAAGGAAAGACGTCGTGCTAGAAGAGATAAAGAAAGAGAGATTCGTGATAGAGAGGAACGTGATAGGGTTCGTAAATATGACGATAGAGAAAGACAGAAGCGTGAAAAGAGGCAATCTTCTTCATCGACAACTAAAGAAGACAAGTCTAAACCAAACCCTCACAGAGTGCGTACCTGGATCGATAGATCTGGTTCATTCAAAGTTGAAGCTGAGTTTTTGGGTTGTGTTGATGGTAAAATTCATTTACACAAGACTAATGGTGTCAAAATTGCTGTTGCAGCACCAAAATTATCGAGTGAAGATTTAGAATATGTTGAAAGGGTTACTGGAATGTCCTTAGAAAACTACAAACCTAAGGAAGAGGCTCCACCTCCACAGCCTATGCGTCCACAACAGACGGGTGTTGCTGATGTTAAGAGACAGAGCACAGGTGCCCCTGCCAAAGGACCACTGTACGATTGGTTTGAATTTTTCCTTAACTGTGGTGTGGATGTCAACAATTGTCAGCGTTATCAGATGAATTTCGATAGAGAACAAATGGACGAAAATATTTTGGAAGACATCACTCCCTCATTATTGAGAACTCTTGGATTGAGAGAAGGTGATATTTTGCGTGTCATGAAATTCTTGGACAACAAATTCAACCGTCACAACGCTACTGCTGAGACTTCTACCCCGGCAGCTAGTGGCATATTCCAGGGTGCAAATGGTAATTTGAGCACCGACAGGGTTGCTCATGCTGACAAGGTTGATGGGTCTAAATTGAGTCCTTCAAAAGCAACCACTCCAGCCAACAACAATAATGTCAACAGTAATGGTCAATTTGAGGACGATGCTTGGGCTGTAAAACCTGCCGCCCAGACCGGTTCTCAGCTGAACTTAGCTCAACAACCACCTTCAAGACCTCCATCTGTCCCAACTCAGCAGTTCAATGGTTCCATTTCGGATCTCATCAACATAAAACCAATTGATGCCAACAGGACTGGTGGTAGTACGCTGCAGCCTGTTGCAATGAAGCCATCTGCCCCTCCTTTACAGCCTGTCAAAACAGGTAATGGATTAACTATGCAAAAGACAAGTGGTACCATGGCTACTCAATTCACAGGTGGATTCATAACTGCTCAACCAACTGGTTTTGTACCAATTGGTAACTTTATTCCGACTCAAATGACTGGTGGATTTATCACCGCACAACCGACAGGTTTGATGCCTTTGCAACTGACGGGAGTCATGATGCCATTGCAAAAGACGGGTGGCTTTGTCATGCAACCTACTGGAGGATTGATGATGCCATTGCAAAAGACTGGTGGAGCATTGCCATTTCAACAGACTGGATTTAATGGTAGTCTGATGCCATCCACCTCATTTGGGCAATCAACGATGCCATTGCAAAAGACTGGGGGTCTCTTACCAATACAACCAACAGGACAGAATGTTAACATGGTTTCAATGCCATCAACCTCCTTCGGGCAAGCTTCGATGCCGTTACAAAAGACTGGTGGTTTGCTACCCCTTCAGCCAACTGGTATGAACTTCAATAACATGACGTCAATGCCATCGACCTCTTTTGGACAATCGTCAATGCCATTACAAAAAACTGGTGGTTTATTGCCTCTCCAGCCAACTGCTTTTAATAATGGCTCATTTCCAGCAACTTCCTTTGGTCAATCGACAATGCCAATTCAGAAAACTGGAGGTTTTGTCCCACAAACATCGTTTGGACAGATGCTTGTACAGAAAACTGGAGGAAATTTGGCCATGCCTGCCACAAGTTTCAATTCACAACAGACAGGTGGTGGTGTAAACACCTTTGGACTACCACAACAAACCGGTAATTTTGCAAACAATAATCCATTTCCATCATCTCAACAACAACAACAACAACAGCAGCAGCAACAACAGCCAGCTTTAAGTATGCAAATTACTTTTAACCAATCACCTCCACCGCAACAGTCGCAACCAAATCTCAACATGCAACCTACATTTGGTCAACAACAAAATGGTTTGATGAACCCAATACCTCTGCAACCAACGTTTTTTAACATGCAGCAACAACAACAACCACAACAGCAACAGCAATTTGGTATGAACAATCTTACCAACATGTTCCAGAACAGCGCAATATCGCCACCCCCAGTTCAACAACAACAACAACAACAACAACAACAACAGCCTTTTACATCATTCGGCCAACAGCCACAACAGCAATTTGGAGGATTCCCACAGCAGGACCTGCCCTTACAGTCGCAACCAACAGGTTTTGGTTTTGGTAATGGTGGGGGTCTTCAACCACAAAAAACTGGAAGAGCTAATTTGGCAAATGCTACCTCTGATAATCCGTTTGGATTTTGAGGTAAAGGTTGAAATTAGAAAATGAAAAAAAAAAACATTCAAAAGTCAAATGTTATTATTTTTTTACGCTGCTAGAGAAGCTTTTCATATTGATCATTTATTGTATACGCGTCATTTTTCTTCTTTGTATTCTTGTCATATTTTTCTTTGTTTAAAATTGACATACTCGTGTCTAATATCATTAGCATTAAATTTTTAACTGAGCTCATCTAATTGATTTCGCTTTGTTTACTAATTTTTTTATTTTTCCTTTTTGATCGATCTGATTATAACAAATTCCCAAGCAAGAAACCACATCAACAATATTGTTTGGTGACCTACAGCACTATCTCTGAGCTACTAAGATCGTTTTTTTATTCAACCTTAGCTTGCTGTTTTTTGCTTTGGCTTTGATTTCAAATTTCTCATCAATGCTTAAGTGCATGTTCATTCAAACAAACAAAATTTAACGAATTGGTGAACTGGAGGGAGAGAATGAGTACGGTTGCCCTGAATTCATCCTCGACGGTGTTCACTCAGGCCAACTTCGAAAGTTGGATCAAATTAGCCACTGATAATGTGAGTGCAATGCTATTCATTTGAAATTTGTTCTACTAATGGTACTAACATATATGCAGAAAATCAACGCGTCAAATAGTTGGGATGTGGCATTAATTGACTACTTCCACGATTTATCTGTGCTACGAGAAGGTGATGGTATCAACTTTCAGAAGGCATCTGCAACGCTTGATGGTTGTGTCAAGATTTACACATCTAGAATAGATTCTGCTGCAACTGAAACCGGTAGGTTGCTAAGTGGGTTGGCCACAGGAAAAGATGACGAGGAAGAAGCTGACGATGTCGATGTCGATGATGATGAGGATTTTGATAGAGACGCAGTTCCTAGGGAGCATGAATTGCTGCTGCGAAAGAACAAAAAGTCAACTGGAAGCGTGGTGAGCTCATTTAAGCAGTTGAGGATCAAAAAGATCGATACTGAAGTGATATTAGACCCTCTATTCCGAAAATCTTTAACAGATTTCGATGAAGGTGGTGCCAAAAGCTTATTAATGAACATGCTACATGTGGACGGGTCATTGCGAGTGTTGTTTGATGCAGCTGGCTCCACAGGGTTCAGCCTGCAAAGCCCCAATAATTATGAAAATATCAATAAGGTCATTCATGAGAGGCCTCAAAATACCAAGAAGATTGGTTTGGATTCAATACGAAGACTACTAATAATTCCAGAAGATGGATTCGAGAAATTGGCTTTATGCCCATCAATGAATGCATTGAAGGAAGTTGCTGCCAATGAAGGCAACTCGTCTGAGGTATTGGAGCAGCTTCAAAAGATGAATACTACACCAGTAATAAACGATAAGCTTGATGAAAGTTTTGGTGGAGGTGGAGGTGATGACTTCACTTCCCAAGCTATAATGAATAATGATTCCTTTTCCAATGGCAGAAATTCTTTCGATTTTTCTCGGTTTTACGCTGAGGATAATAGCAAAGATGATGGGCCAAATATAACAATGGTGAAGTTATTCAATGAGAACTTCATCGAAGAAAGCCTGGAAGCCAGCCTTCTTGGGGAAATGGATTACAACATCATGGACTACTTCGACAATCTTTCTAAAAGATCGTGGGCTGGTCCAGAGCATTGGAAGGTTACAAATGTGAGACAGATGTTACAAAAGGCTAATGATCTAGACAATAAAGGCGTAATGCCCTCATCGATCTACCCCAAAAATAGATTGGAGCACTCAAACAAAAAAACAACGAAGGATGCTTCAGTTATTGATTTTTTTGCAGAAAGGGAAGCGCTCGAAGAAGAATCCTTATTTAAGAAGGGTAAAAGTATCACAATACCTAAAGCTCGGTGGAGAAGCGAGACGTACAATTTACTACCTGAAGATCAAATGTTCACCACAAAGAATTTCATTCACCTCTTTTTGAAGCCAACAAAACTCATCAACACGGTACTATTTGGTCGCAAATCTAATTCTAAGAAGGATGCAACAGAGGTTAGTGGCTCAATTGAAAGTGAAGAGAACCATGAACGCTACAAAACTATGAATGAAGTTCACCCTCAAAATAAGCTGCTCGCAGATGTGATCAACGGTGATCTTCAGGAAATTCACGACTCTTTTGGTGAAGGGGTCGATAATGGCTGGGGTTTCGATGGCGACGAATTTGATGATCAGCCAGATGCAGCAATGAACATCGGATATGGATCACAGTTAGTTGCCTCACTAACAAGACTCAAGCCCAATATCAACTTTGCACGTGTGGCGAAAAGAGTTGATGTGAAGTTATTGAAAGACAATCTATGGGATTCGTTCAATGTGGTAAAAACACAAGCTCAGGAGAACATGTGCCATGATCTTGGTGACGAGAAAGCTGACCCTGCCACACTGAAAGCCTCATCTTCGTTCAGATTTAAGGATGTGGTTCGGGACGCGGGGAAGAAGTATACATTAGAACAAAGAAATGATCTTTCAACAAGTTTTTGCTTCATATGTTTGTTACATTTAGCCAATGAGAACGGATTCGCCATTGAGAGCAACGAAGATTACTCTGATTTGGTGATACATGAGTAGTAGTTTCGTTGAAGATATTAGATCTTTAGACTGTACGGAAATTGAAGGCGTATGTTGTTATTCGTATGCGCGTCGCTTGCAGTGGAATATTCAATGGTCAAACATCATCACGCGTATGATGATAAAGTTTAAACATTCTGAGATAGCAGCTTCATTCCCATCGGAAGGGAATGTTCTCACGGTTTGCAGAAGATAATCAATTTCGTTGATCTTGATATTTTATACTGCAACTCCGTTTCAATATGTATAAGCGACAGTGTGCTGCTGAATAGAGTGTGTATGACTGCACATTTCATTTATCACTCATTTAAAATTTCCTCCTTCTCCATTTTATAATGGTTCATTCGTATTGATTGGGTGTGCTAATCATCGAAGATAAATAAAGGAGGTGTTAATTCCTGTTTAGCACCGCAAACAAATGATAGACCTACTTTTTTATATGACCAAATGATATAATTAGCGATTGCTGATAATGATCGAAATACGGTGTAAGCAGAAAAAGCTAGATGCATTTAACAAATAATAAATAAATATAAAAGGCTTCTCCATAGATAATCACCATTCTGGAGCTTCATTCCCATAAATACTCTTCTTTGCACCCTTTATTGGTCTAACCAATTTGGAGCCACCTTCCAAAAATGAGAATTTGTCTCTTCTCACCAGTTCGTACTTGGAGATGTATTCTTCCTTTTGCATCGTTATTCCTATTTCATCTAAACCATTCACCAAATTATGTTTTCTGAAATCCTCAACTTCAAAATGTTCAACCAAAACCTCTTGATTTGGGCCACGAATCTGTTGCTTTGGTAAGTCGATAGTCAATTTTTCTCCGCGTTTAGCTATTGGATACAAGACATTTCTGATAATCTCTTGATCTATTCTAATTGGCAATAAGCCATTCTTAAAAGAATTGTTGTAGAAAATATCACCGAATGATGGTGCTATGATTGATCTAATACCAAAATCTTTCAAGGCCCATGGGGCATGTTCTCTAGAAGAACCACAACCGAAATTATCACCTGTGACCAACAAAATCTCCGCATCTCTGTACGGTGGTACGTTCAAGACGAAATCTGTCTCAACATCTTTTCCACTAGCATCCTTTTCAAACCTCAATTCATAAAACAAACCGACTTTCAAACCAGTTCTTTTAATGGTCTTTAAAAATTGTTTAGGAATGATGGCATCAGTATCAACATTTGCCTTGTCCAATGGTGCAGTGATACCCTCTACTACTAAAAATGGTTCCATTCCAGCTGGTACTGGTTTATCTGAGGTGGAAGTCTCGGTTATAATATGATCGTCGGCTGGTTCGTCATAAATTTTGTCTGCAAGAACCTCGTCCACTGACTCTCCGCTTGGTAAAATCTCCTTTTCATGCTCGTAGACAGCATCTTGTAAGGCTTTGTCTTCCTGTTGTTGTTCAATTGGAACTTTGGCAATATCGCTTCTATCGTAATCGATCTCTCTAATATCGACGAAATGGCCTGCAATGGCAGCAGCAGCTGCCATTGCCGGAGACATCAAATGGGTTCTCGACTGCGCACCTTGTCTACCTTCAAAGTTTCTGTTTGAAGTAGAAGCACAACGCTCTTCAGGGTCTAAGATATCCGGGTTCATACCAAGACACATCGAACAACCAGCTTCTCTCCATTCAAATCCAGCCTCTTTGAAAATTTTGTCGAGACCTTCTTTTTCAGCTTTCAATTTGATTAAGCCTGATCCTGGAACAACCAAAACTCTCTTGACGTTTGGAGCCTTCTTTTTGCCCTTAACGACTTTTGCAGCCTCTCTCAAATCTTCGATACGAGAATTTGTACAAGAACCGATAAATGCTTTGTCGATAGAAATTTCCATAAGAGGAGTATTTGGTGTCAAACCTTGGTATTTCAACGCTCTTTCCATACCTGATTTCTTGACAGGATCAGTCACGTTGGCAGGATCAGGAACTTTTCCTGTAATCGGAAGTGCATCTTGTGGTGAGTTACCCCATGTGATAGTAGGAACGACATCCTCAGCTTTGATAGTTAAATCGATATCGAATTTGGCATCTTCGTCACTGAAAAGTGTTTTCCAGTATGCAACTGCTTTATCCCACTCGGCTCCTTTTGGGGCTAATGGTCTGCCTTTCAAGTAGTTGAATGTGACGTCATCAGGTCTAATCATACCAGCTCTAGCACCACCTTCAATAGCCATATTACACATTGACATTCTTGCCTCCATGGACAAATTTTCAATGGCTTTACCACAATATTCTTGAACAGTTCCAGTACCACCAGCGGTACCAGTGACACCAATAATGTGCAAGATCAAATCCTTCGAAGTGATACCTGGTCTCAAGTCACCAACAACATTAATTCTCATGTTTTTGGATTTTGCTTGGATAATAGTTTGTGTTGCCAAGACATGTTCCACCTCTGAGGTACCAATACCAAAGGCTAAAGCACCAAAGGCACCATGTGTGGAAGTGTGTGAATCACCACAGACAACAGTGGTCCCTGGTAAAGTAAAAGCTTGCTCTGGTCCAACCACATGAACAATACCCTGACGAGAATCGTTCATACCGAAGTAAGTGACTCCAAAATCTTTAACGTTCTGCTCTAAAGTTTGAACTTGTAATCTGGAGTCATCTTGTTTGATAAATGTATCCAAGGACTTGAGGTTCGCTCTAGAATCGGTTGGAATGTTGTGGTCGACTGTGGCTAAAGTACAGTCTGTTCTCCTTACTTTTCTTCCAGCATTCTTCAAACCTTCAAAAGCTTGAGGTGATGTAACTTCGTGAACCAAGTGACGATCAATGTATAATAAATAAGAGCCTGACTCATCTTTGTGGACGACATGGGCATCAAAGACCTTGTCATACAAAGTCCTTGGTGCAACTGGCGTAGTTGTAGCAGGCATTTCAATCTAATTTATGGTTGGTAATTGATTTGGCTTGGGGAAGTAAAAACTTGATGTAATTTTGGGTTGGTATATATACAAAGGCGAAGACTGGTTTTTCCGCAATGATTCATGATACAATTCCTCATAAATTTTAGAAACGGGATATTTCGATCTATCTTTTCATACATTGTTTAGTAAAATGACTCAATGCAAACGGGATATAGGTTCCGGTCCGCTATTTGTTAGGGAAAAAGAAAACCATCCCGTCATCGGCGAATTTGGGGGCTGTTTGGGCTTGAACCAATCGAATGCGAAGAATTTGTAATGGAGGTGAGCCTTTACAGGCATTTTACGTTGAACAAGGAGAACTATCCCTTCAACGGCACTTTTACAAGATATATTTATTATGCCAAATTTTTATCATCATGGTGACATATACAAAGCTTTTTTATGCCAAATAGTGGTACACCGTTCTGTCTTCAGGAGTTCTTTCCAAATACTCACGCTCTATCAATGCCTCGATTCTTTGTTTGATTAAACTTGGAGACGGCTTGAACCTGTGCTGTAGTTGCTTGATTGTCTCAGTCAACAATTCATTGTGCTTAAGTATCTTTCTAGCCTTCATTATTCTCACTAAAGCTGCATCTGTTTCATGTTTCCTGGATTTGTCTAAAGACTCCATTGTCTTGGACCTTTCGGAATCGTCTTCCACTTTGTTGGTCAACGACACTGTGTAAACCTTAAGCTTTGTGGTCGGTGATGAGAAATTTTCATTGATAGTGAAGACATCTCCATCTTTAACTTCTTTGGACATTGGGGTCTTTGTCAATAACCTCGTACGAGGTGCCACTGCCAATGACTGCAATTGTCTAGCCAGGTCATTTTTTGGTATATTCGTCCTCTCTTGGATCAGCTCAAATGTAAGTTGAAAACCGGTCTCAGTTCCATCGAAGAGCATGATGATGAGAGCAGCGTAAGTTGACATGTTGATCTCGTACAATTTCTTTTTGAATCTCATACGAAGGTCAACGCTACCAAAGTTTGGTGCCCATGACAATGTTCTCGCATTGTGTTTGGACAAATAAAACTCTTCGTACTTTTGTTTCAGCTTTTCCATGGCGCTAGGATAATTCACAGTCAAGTCCTTGCTCAAAGGAATTGGCCAAGATGTACTGGTCAAAACGTTTGTCTCTAAGTCAAGTTTTTTCGCGACAAAATTGCTACCTTCCTCAGTCAGACCGTCACTATTTAACTGCTTAGTTTTGAACTCGCTCATCAACTCCTTTGAAACTTTGATATCTCTAAACATGCCCTCCAAATTTGAGGTAAAAGATGGCCCGATTTCCTGCTTAATTTTACTTATCATGACCCTTTCAATATCATTTGAGGAATTTTTCAGGTTCAATAATCTTTTTGCTAAATGACTTTTGTAATACTTTTCAAACAAATCCTTGTCTTTGATGTACCTAAATATGACAATGGACTTGTCAAAAACCTCCTCACACTCCTCCTCTGTTTTGTTTTTAAATGATTTCTTGATGTTATCATCAATGAACAAAGAAAGGTACTCACTAACCTTGTTATTTGTATTCAAAAACTCAGCCAACGAGTCCTCCATTGTTCTTTGTAAACCATGATTTCCTTCAAAACTATTCTTGAGAATTGAGTCATATCTGTCCCTGAGCTGAAGGACGCTTTGTATCCACCTTGTAGCCAATTGTGTCTGGCTTTCTTTATTGGAAACCTTCTTTTTCATCTCCTCCGTCGAGGCAGTTGTGATTTTGGTGACATTAGTAGTCAGAACCTCTTTTGTTTTCATCGTCATCTCCTCCCCATTGGCAAGAAGAACATCTTTTAGCAGAATCTTGAGAATTGTTTGCTCATTATCATATCTTGAAATGAGCTTGTATAAAAGCTGTAACATTGCCAAATTGTCGTCAGCAATGAATCCCTTCAAACCTTCGTTTTCAAACCTGAGAACAGTACCAATGTTGCTTGCAATAAGTAAACTGTTCATCATATCAAGTAATTTCGGAAGTGTTACATCTGGTAAATACAACACAATTCTTTGCTCCTCGTTCTTGATCAATTGGTCGGTTTTAGTCAAGAAAAGAGAACCATTCTGTAATAAAAGATATTCTTGAGAAATTGCCTTGTAAAACTCTTTGGAAGACTCAAGGAAGGCTGGCTCAAAAAACTCAGTATAATAGCTTTCTGATTCTCCATTGTCTGATCCAATCAATGTTTCAAACATGTATATTATGGATTTGATTAGAAATTTGTCGATGAGAACACCAGTATCTCTATTCTTGTTAATTTCTTTTATGACTATATTGGTGACTTTTGTTCCTATTTCCTTATCATTGAACTTGATGATGCAATCCAAAAATAGATTCAAGCCAACATCATAGATCAAGGGTAGGCGATTTTCTTTCGAATAAACTCTATCAAGATACATCAAAACATCGCTTATCATCCTCATTGACAACAAATGGTCTTGCCACTGTTTGTTCACTTCAACTAAAAACTCTTGATCATCTTCTCTCGACAATATGGTCTGTCTTACGTTATCCAATAGGTTGGTTCTAATTGCGTCTGATACATTCTTGTATAAAAGTTTCCCGAACTTTCTTAATACCAAGTTGTACGATGTTCTGTATAGCTCCTCGAATGATAGATTAGATGAGTTCTTCGACTGAATGTGTGAAATGGCCGAGGACAATACACTCCAAGATTTGTCAAAATCCACCTCCAGATTCATCAAGATCTTTCTTGGGGGCCTTATCTTCGTTCTTTTCAAACTGTTGGAAGACTGGTTCATATTTCCCAGTGCACTGCTCGATTCGAGTGTTATTAATATTATTTTCAATGATCAGACACAGAAAAAAAAGCGCTCGAGAAGATTGCAATCTTTCTTGTAATTGCAACTTCCCAAAATCAAATAGTTCAAATTTCACAAACAACAGCTACTAGTTTTGGAATGAATGGCTCTCTCCAGCTGGTGCTGCGCATTCCCGTTGGTGTCCATTGCTGGCTAGTAATTAACGGTACCTTTTGATTGGCGATTTTGTCCACTCTCACCCAGGCAGTGAGTAAGTACAGCACTAGATGTCCAGCTCGTTATTTTAGGCCATCTATCAGAGGAAAGATTGATAAGTCAGCAACAGACTGTATGCTCAGAGTTCATTTGCTAAATTGTATGGTTCCTTCCCCATAAGCGACTATCTAACTGTTGCTTTCTTAATTCATGGTGGACTCATTATAAGAACATGAAAAAAGTAGAAAACAACTCTTTTTGAGGGATCCGAATCAGTTTGCCAAATCTCTAAGATTGGTCCTCAAATGTTTCCTACTTTTGTTAGCTGTCGCTTTTGTATACTCGAGAGATATACAAGTGGACTTGATTACATCTAATATATAAATGATAGTGTACCATCTACTAAAAGATGGGATGAATCGTTAACTGAAGAAAGAAAAAAAAAAGGACACTTACTTATAAACAACATCACAAGCATTTCAGTTAACATCTGACTGACTCCAGTATGGCATCTTCTTCGGATATACTAGATGTGTTGAACATCTCGCAGGACTTCAAATCTCTGAAAAAGCCTGTCCTGCCAAAGCTGAAAAAGCCAAAGTGTATGTACACCAATTTTGTCTTCAAACAAAAATGTATGTTTCGATTCGTATACAACTTTACTAACTTTTCCAGACACTGGTATCAACCGTGAGCTTCTGAATTTGATTGGGCCCAACACACCAGCTGTGCTTTTAAGTGATAATAGCACCTCAAAGTTCAAACAAAGGTTGAACTCTAATAGTAAGACTACACCATGGAACTGGGTTGAGTTTGGGAATAATGCCAGAACAGACGACTTGAAATTGTTTCATTGGGTAAAAGGATCAGCTGATTTGCACAAAGATGTGCCTTATCCCTTTGAAAAGTTCAATATCAGATTGGAGATACCCAAATTTGAATCTGAGGAGGAGTTTGTAGAAAAAGATTTAGAGGATGAAGATTGGTCTTATGACGAGACCAAATATTTATTTGAACTTTGTGATCAGTATGACTTGAGGTGGGCATTGATACTCGACAGATATCAGTTCGATGACAGAACCATGGAAGATCTCAAGGACAGATTTTACAAAGTGTGTCAAAAATTGTTGGTAGCTTCTACCGAGATCCCCGATGAGAAAACTGCCACCATCATCAATTCATTGAAGTCATTTGACAAACAAAAGGAAGTTGATAGAAAAGAATACCTTTCCAAGTTACTCAAGAGGTCTCCTGCTGAAATAGCTGAAGAAGAGAGTTTGGTGATTGAAGCCAGAAAATTTGAATTAGCAGCTAAAAAAGTTTTATCTGAAAGAGCAGCGTTGTTAAAGATTCTCGATGCTCCACAATCCACAGGGTCAATTGAGCTGTATCAATCTTCTCAAGGGCTAACCCAACTATATAATGCATTGATGGTGACGGACAAAAACAAGAAGAGAAAAGTGGAAACCCCTGTTCCACCACAAATACCACCCGCTGCTGCTACTCCATCTGCGTTGATCGCAGAGGCACAAGCAAAAGATCAACTCCATCTGCAGAAACAACATCAAGCAGCTAGTAGAAGGCTTTCCGTTGCCGGATTGTTGCCTTCAGATCAAAAACACAAAAAGGCCCCTTCTCAAGCAGCGAGCTTGATTGCCAAGAAACTTACAGCGGAAGAACAGCTGTTATATGGCCTTTCAGATCACACAGAAAAACTTTTGCCTGGAGTCACTTTAAGGTCTTCGAGGCTTATGACATTCAAACCTGTTGTACAAGCCAAGGTCAATGCTTTATTGAATGAGTTGGAGATACCCCTGAAACCTACAATGCCAACAGCGAAGGTTTGTGAAAGACATGACCAATTGGTTCAGACGATCAACATATTGTTGGAAACTAAGAGACAGTGTGACAAGCTTGAATCTGAGATAAAGTTGATCCAAAAGCAACAACAAAGAGAATGATGTGAGTTATTTGCAGTCAGATTAGCCGCAGTCAGAGATGCAATTGATCTAGAAGCAGCCTCAAAGAGAATAATTTGAGTGGTGATAGATTTGGGAACCATGATTTAACTTTAAATTTGCTGATTTTTAATGTTTCCAATCACATCATGATTCTACACTGTGCTGCTTCATTTATGATGTTCAAACTTTCAGGTCTTGATTCCAATCGGCTGTGTCGAGGATCTAAGATCCATCCCACTATCTTTGAGTTGTGGTGTCCTTCATTCAATAAATATGAACTGCTTCAGGATGGTGTCCCGTTCTGTTCCCATTACAATTTGAACTGACATTTATTGTGCGACCTTTTGAATTGAACTCTACTGCAGCGAGTGCCACGTTCATTACTCTATACCTGTCCTTTGTTATAGCTATTGAGTGAGCCTCAAATATGTTGTGTTTTCAGATAGCCAGTCGTATAATTTCTTGATAAAAATGAATCTTTACTCTGCTGCATTAACGAAAGTATCGGGACCACACTCAAAATTTGTTTCCTTTATTCATCGAACGGAGTGTTGAGATGATTGGAGTACAAAAAAAATTTCATTTTGAGAGAACTGGGGATATGGTGAGCGTCATTGTCTCAGGCAGTGACTATATTTCAGCCTACTCAGTAGTAAAATTTTCCTCAACGATGTCCAATCGATCGATGATTTTCATTTTGCTAAGCTCAGCTTCAAATGTTCCTCATTGAGTGATATTCCGTTCATTCTCCACCTATTCAAGGTAATCTCTGATAAAGCTTGATTGCATGGCCATAAATGGTAGATTCCTTAGAAGCTATAATAATCACACATACATTTGATCCGGTTTGAGGTCTGCTAATAACGTATCAAGCTATATGTTAATGATATATTTTGATATACAAGTGAATTCAATTATTTAAACAATGCCGTCAGTTTAGAAAAGGTTTCACGCTGTTACAACTTCTTTCAAGATTTACATTCAACACCGTCCGTGAAAAATATCATATGTCCAAGAGCAATGTAGTGAGTTGAATTATCTTGCTGATTTCTAATTAACAGATCTAGAGTAACACTTTTTCTTACTTGATCGCCTATGAAACAACTATGCAGACATGATTAAAACGTTTCTATTTATATTGAATCTCTGAAAGGCTAAATTCTTTCACAAGTCATCACAGTATATAAAATGATCTTTATAATATTGATAGTCTTATTTTTTTATAAATTCGCTACATTTTTTTGAATCAGATTTTGGGTTAAAGGACCTTCTTCTTTATCGTTTAAAGTTGTATTGTCAATTGGACTAGGAATTTTCATCATTTGGATAATTTTTTTTCAAGCACCTTTGTCAACAGGTATTGAAGTAGGATAACACTCTTGATGCCTATAGATAACGAACGCTATTTGAATGCACCCTTAAGTATTTTCTATTAATTGTATACTTGTCACATACAGAATTACCTCAAGTTTTAAATTTAAATTTTTTTGCTTCACTCTTCAAATCTGTCTCCTCTCATTGTACCACTCATAACCTATTGGGTCGTGTGCTTTTGCTAAATTCACCAATGGCCCAAAAACTGAGCCAGACATGGAGGATGAGATAACGATCTAGTTTGTCAAGCTAATGAGATGATTATTGTTTTTTCAGACAGGCACCGAAAATGTTGCGAGATTGAAGCTACTGATGTTAAACCGACGGAAATTGAGACACACGATTTTTTTGTCGCATTATAGCATCTGTTGTCGAGAATTAGCGTGTACAGCTTTTCACAAACTCATAGTAATCTCGGCTAAACGGTCGTTTCCCAGAAGCTCCGTCAAACCCGTCCACTACTACCTCAGATACACCTGCCATTTGTTGCTATATTTTTTCAATTACAAAAATTTATATAATTTACGTTTTGTGAGATCTTTGAGAATTGAAAGGGGTTGAGGGCCAGACAATTCTCTATGCAGTAATTATGCATGAAAAAAAGAGCATATTGACTATCGACAATTTTGTCTGATAAATTGCCCAGTCCAACTATTGCTCTATACTTGTATTTACCAACCCAAAATATCTTCACAGGGTATTGACTGTATAGAAGATACACGTCAGAAAATTTTGTCATCCCAGAGTAGCTTGCTGCCAACTTCTATAGGCAGAGGATGTTGGAAAACATCTGTCTATGGAATCATAAACTTTATTGGTTGATCGTTAATTAAAACAAATTTTGCTTATGATGATATGAGCCTTGTAAAGACTTCTTCAAAAACATCCATCCTCCCACAATAAATCACTATGCGTAAATTTATTGATGATAGGAGTGTTTTATTTTTTTCATAAGTTCTGGGTGTGCGCCCTTTCCCATGCATGACTGGGCCATAGCCATAAAAAAATCATCAAACTAATACCTCGTGATCACTAATCTCAGCGTTTTTGATGACCAAATAGAACGTGTCGGGAATACATTCAGTTTTGGGAAGAAAGAGTTGAGAATATATTCACAGATAAAAAGTTTTGTTTGATGACTAATAGATGTAATCTCGGCATGGAATTTGAGGAACTTGACTGTCCTCAGTTAAAAAGTATTTTTAATAGGATGTTTTGTTAAGAGCACGATAAAACACTGTTCAAGAAATAGCTTCTTTTCTCCAACCCCTAGGCAAATGTCTTGATAGGCATATGACTAGTCGAAAGCTGCTAAGTATTCTCAACAAAATTCTAGCTTCTCCAGTAAATACTTAATCTATAAAAACTTTAAAGCTCCGATTCCTCTAGACGACTCGGCAAGTTTTTTATTCATGTGGCTTTAGATCTTCTTTAATCAATAAAATAGATACTGAGGTTGAATAGCTGTTTTATAGGCTAACAGGATATAAAGAATTTGCTGTGTTATCTTTACTAGGCTTCAACAAAATTACAGTCCTTCATAACAGCTTAAAGCCTTCATTGATTATTATCATCCTCAACAAATTCTTTACAAACCATCGCATGTTGATTGTTGAGTTCATATTACATGCACATAAAGTGATGTGAATAAAATTTTTACTGTTAAAAAGTTTCTTTAGATATAGTTCGGTAGTTTTCTGAAAAGGAGTTTCTTCATTCTGAATATTGAATAAATCGTTAAGTGATATTCCCTATTGACTTTCTTATCTGTTGATTATTTCATTCAAATCATCCTTTGATTATTAATCAACCACAGCATGTAATCCATTTATCCGTTCTTCCAAAGTTTTCTTGAGCTGCTAGTATGTTCTGTTGGCCGCTTAAAATACTTTTTTGTGGCGTCTAGACATGAAAAGCACTGCTTTTACAGCCAGCCTAGAGTCACCAATAATTGCCTAGAACATTCTAGTACCTCCAGTGATTACTAATTTGAACAGGGCTCAAAGATCATACAAGACATGAAGGTATAAAAGCCAGTTTATGACAATATCACAGATGTTTACAGAGACCAAGATGCTAGACTGCCATCCGGATGCATCCCCAACTATTTCAGGATTGGATTTAGATGACTATGAAGAATCAGAGAGAACAGATGCTACACGATATCGAAGTTTGGTTGGTAAGCTTTTGTATCTGTCTAACACTTGCAGATTAGATCTTGCCTATAGTGCGAGCACGTCATCCAAATTTTTACGAGATCCTAGGGAAATACATGCTAAGGCAGCTAAGCGTGTATTGCGGTACTTGAAAGGAACAATATCACATGGCATTCACTAGACATACGGGTGTTAATCAATTGGTTGGCTATTCAGATTCAGACTGGGCTGGTAATAAGATAGACAGCAGGTCTACCAGTGGATATATGTTCAAATTTGCAGATGGTGCTATTAGTTGGAGTAGCACAAAACTTCCCACTGTTGCTTTGAGAGCTACAGAGGCCGAATATACGGGATTGACTGAACAGGCTAAGGAAGCTGTTGTAGAATCTAGAGTTAGATCTAGATTTGTAGATGCTGAATCAGAACATCTAGAAGATTCCAGAAGATCTAGAAGATTCCAGATGACTTGAATTAGTCATCTGAATACTCTAGAGATTCAATATAAATAGAGATGTTTTACCTAGGTTTGTATAGTTTTTGTAAACCATCAAGAAATAAAGGTTTTACTCTGTTACTACCATAGATTCCAATAGCTATTTGGTTAAAACAGGATTTTGATGAGGTTGGTATTACTTTGGAAGAGAAAGAAGTCATTTATGAAGACAATCAGGCAGCAATCTTATTGGCTAATCATCCGACATATCACAAACGTACTAAACATATATTATTGAGAGAGCACTTTATCAGACAATGTGTTGCTAGAGGTCTTATCGAAGTTAATCATTTAGGAACTAAAGAAATGGTTGCAGACATGTTTACAAAAGCTTTGGATCCTAAAACATTCAGGAAGATAAGAGACTTAGGTGGTATCACATGTTGAATCGCTGAGGTCCTCTCAATAAATTGAGTTATAGGATTCATTGTAATGATATACTTTTTTTATATATTTTGAATACTTTATAAAAGATATCCTCTTAAAGGAAATCTTTTTCTATTTATATATGATATATATATCGCAAATATTACAGCTCACTTTTTCTTAGAGTCGGTCATTTAAAACACTCAGATTTATTTGCTCGTATTTCTTCTTTCAGATTTAATCCCTTATAAAGAAATCCCTCATATGACCTTGCTCAACAATATATGGTTTTTAATAACCATATATAGTCGAATAAAGTCCATTAAATAAAATAAAAAAAAAAGAAGATTGCTTCTCATGTATGTACAGGAGATATGCAATGGTGCAGGGATATATGGTGGATTTTTTGGGTTGTATTTTTAGCCGAGTGATTCATTGTGATTCCTGAAAGACTTTTCTCCCACTATATATATCACTTCAATTAAAGGTGTAACTTACACACCCTAGAAACTAAAGATGAGTTATGTGTGAGGAAAAAAATGGCCCAGGTGGGGTTCGAACCCACGATCTTCTCGGTGTAAACGAAACGTGATGAACCACTACACTACAAGACCAGTTTCGAGGGTTTGTTAGGATTTAGCCTAACTAAGCGATTGCAGAATGTTAAGAATGCAAAGAATAAATGATCAAATGAATTAAGAAAGAATAAGTTTATGGAAAGAATAAGTTTAAGGAAAGAATAAGTTTAAGGAAAGAATAAGTTTAAGGAAAGAAAGTCGGAGTGGGGAACAATTTGATTAGGGACATAATAAACTTCTATTGAATAAAATATCGTATAAAAAATGTCTTGTATAAAATAAAATAAAACTATATAATTTGAGTTCAGAAACCCCCTTTTATATCATTCGTCTTGGGTGGCAAATGAGTAATTGGTGGCAAACCTGCCAACCAATCAACTTCATTAGTCAATTCCATGGGCGGCAATGATTATTAATGGTTATTTCTAGAACATTCCATAACTCTCTTAACAAGTAACTAAAAATAAACGTTTAATCTGTTTCCATAAATAAACACTCCGTGGCAATGTTAAATGTTAAGATGCATTTATCATGGATCACGACAAAGAATAAGTTTAAGGAAAGAATAAGTTTAAGGAAAGAATAAGATTAGGAAAGAACAGATGCTTAGGAAAGAATAGTAAGACCAGAAAAATGATATTTAAAGAGAGATTAATTCCCACTATTGAGTGGATGAAAGCCAGGCGATTAGCAAGTGAGAAAATAGGATCAAGAAATATTATTAGTGCTAAATAGGATTACACGTATACGAACAGTAGAGCGAACAGACAAGCTCCTGAGATTTAAGAAAGAAATTGATATCAAGTACCAGCCCCCCAAGTATTCTAACACCTGGTAGCGCCGCACGCATTCAACAAATCCAAGACGCACATACCAATCCTCAACTGAAGAAACTCACTGTTGAACTGCTGAGGTCCTCTCAATAAATTGAGTTGTAGTATTCATTGTGATGATATACTTTTTCTTATAGATTTTGAATACTTAATAAAAGATTTCCTTTAAGAGGATATCTTTATCTATTTATATATAATATATATCTCAAATATTACAGCTCACTATTTCCTAAAGTCGGTCATTTAAATCCCTCAGATTTATTTGCTCGTATTTCTTCTTTCAGATTTAATCCCTCAGATTAAATCCCTCATAAAGAAATCCCTCATATGACCTTGCTCAACACCCTCCTATGAGCTGGAAGTATTTTGTATAACTTCCAAATCAACTATACCAGCCAAT